>JAFEMH010007649.1:0-81006 GCA_022495995.1 Adenophora triphylla var. japonica
TATTCTTCTTTCACTTTGGGGCGATCGCACGCCGGGAGGGGGCCTCGGCGCCCTTAGGCGATTTGAATCTGATTAACCGCAGATTTTGTACAGGATTAGAAAATCCTACAGGGTTAGGAATAAGCAGTATAAATACAACTTATTCCCTAACAGTTTTGCAGCCTCTAGTGTGATAGGCATATCAATAATTCGAGGGCGGTTCTTTTAGTTCTTTGTTTCTCTAGATTTAGGGTTTGCAAAGTTGTTAATTCTTGTGATCAAGAAGTTCGTGTATTAGATTAGAGATTGTATTCGATGATTTTGCCGATTGATAATAATATTCTTCCCTCTGCCGGTGGACGTAAACAAGTTGATGAACCACGTATATAATTGTGTTGTTTGATTGCTTATTTTATGTCTTCTAATATTAGTTATGTAGGTCCTTAATCCCACTCAAGATCATTAAGAAAAACACACCATCATGGATGGAGAGAGAGAGTAAGGGATTAGAAAAGCCTTTCCAGTTCTTCATTTTCGTTAAAGCCCGATTTCAATTATGGCGCGATGGCCGAAGGTATGTCGATCTATTGTTGTTCTGCTGAAAAAAGAATAAAATAGTAGTGTTGGTTGAATAAATTGAGTGGTGGAAAATGAAGAGAGAAAATGAGTGGTGGGGTAGAGTGAATATAAAATTATAAAAAAGTAGGCTATTTTGGGAAGTGTCAAGTGAGTTGGGACGGCCCAAAATGGAAATAAGTGTCAAGTGAGATGGGACGGAGGGAGTATGTTATTAAGGATATCAAACATTTTAGTGTAATTATTTCTAACATTTGGTATCAGAGCAATTGATACCTATGCTTTGCTCTGTACCTGCGAATCTACTCTAATTTTGAAATTTCAACTAAAGTAATATTTTCTGCAATATTTAGTCTAGATCATTATGAAATCAGATTATTAGAATATTGATATATATTATGTTGATTTTCATTATTGAAATCGAAAAAAATTGTCGGGTCTTAAAATCAGGCTGAAGTTAACCCAACGGAAGGTGAAGATGAAACTATTACATTTGAAATAAATTCATAAAATATTGCTTGCAGTTTATGCAATAATTGTTAATATTTATGTGATCATATAATTTTAATTAATTAGGAAGTAGCCACATCATATATATTTAATTAAAAATATATATTTGGATTTAGGACAACAATTTAGAATGAACATTAATTGTAATTAAACATACTTTATATAATAGATTCTATCCTACATAAATTTTTATTATATTATGTATGATTAATTATGATAAAATATCAAACTATATTTTCTAATTTACCCACATGTAATAGAAAAAGGGAACATAGTTTGATGGTTTTATCGTAAAGTTAAAATAAATTTAATTGAATTAGAGCTTTAGACCACATACAAGTTTTATGTTATTAGGTTCATGTTTTAATTTGCATGTTTTTATATTGGTAAAACTTGCTACATTTACTAGCCTCAAATTTATGAGTATTGACACTTAACTATTAAAGCAATTCAATCTGTTGATTACCCTGATATGATATGAGATGTGATATCCCCAATCTTAAAAGGGGACAGCTACAAATTGTGAAAGGAGAGAGTTCTCATTCATTTAGGATGATTGAACCTTAACTATGTTATAAGGAAAAATGAACCATGTCCAATTACTAAGACTATCATTACGGGTGTTGTTGATGTTTATAACAAATGAGACCGATCCAATTGTCTATGTGTGAGCTTCATAAAGACAAAAAATTATGCTGGCATAAGAGATTTAGTCGAGGATATAAAAGGTTCAAAAATTATTAAAGGATATTGATGATCAGTTTGCCACTTTAGATAAGTCAATGACAATCATCCTCATCATGCAGTTTACATTCCTAAGGCTCAGTAACATTAAGGGTGTGCGTGATCATATCATACACACGAGGGATATTTCGGCTCAAATGAAAGCATTAGAGGTTGAGATGTCGAAAGTCTTCTTGGTTCATTATATCCCTTTCACCTTACCTTATGAGTATGGCCCATTTAAGATTTTCTACAACACATAAAAATAAATGGACAATCAATGAATTAATAACCATGCATGTTCAGGAAGAAGGTTGGCTGATTATGGAGGATAAAGAAAAGGAGAGTGTGAATTTTACTACAGTTGAAAAGAACAGAAGGATCAAGTTAAAGGCAAGGGGATAAGTAAATAATAAATAATCATTTTAGATAGTTTTTAACCCTTCAATTTTATTTATCCACAATAAAATATACCAAACTAATATGGTCCCTCCGTTCCACATATCATTTCTCTTAGTGTTTTAGCCAAAAATTAGGAAAAAGTGTAAATAATGTAAGTGTTGTGAGTATGAAAAGTGAAATAGGAGAGAGAATAAGTTGGATAAATAGTTAGTTGATTTTTGTTGTGAGTAAAGTAGGAGAGAGAATTAGAGAAAGGAATAGTAAATATTCTTTGCGAAAGAGAAATGATATATGAGATTCCCAAAACGGATAAAGAGAAATGATATGCGGGACTAAGAGAGTAAATATTTTCTATAACAACTAAAAAAGGATAAATTCCCAAAATACAGCAATAGCAAATTACCATCATTAATTTCCACATTAATATAACAAAAAATAAAAAAATAAAATACATACACAACTACACACATTCAGACTACACTGAATCGCGCGCGCACATACACACTGCCCGTCCAACAAAACAGACACATAGTCTCACTTAATACTAACAAAGTATAACATACATATATTTGCCCAAAAAATACAGACAATAATTTTAAATACAAATATTTTCCAAAAATATACATGCATATATTTGCCCAAAATCAGGCACACGGACTTCAACACAAGGTCAAAAATAGAACACTTACCTTAAATTGTAAACGGCCAAAGAACAACAAGTGACAGAGCTACTATTTTTTATGAATTTTTGACCATAATTTTATGAATATCTAGATATCTGTATGTAATTCTAATTTTTTTTAATGTTTCACCATTAGAAATACTATAATAACAATTTTTAGAATTGTACAAATATATCTAGATATTTCATAAAATTACGGTCAAAGATCGACTAAATTGACCAAAAAAGTCAAATTGTGCACATTGTAGTGGGACGGAGGGGAGTATATGTTTGGCTTTCCTTCACAGTTACAAAGAGAGACATGCATAGATCAAAACATATATTCCGTGTTAAATCCAAATTATCCAATTTTAAAATTACGAGTAATTAGGAGTATGTTGCATTTGGGAGCCTACACCTGGAATATATACGCACCTTCATTATTGTAGCCTGTAGGTGATATGGTTAAGCTTGAAAAGCTGTGGAGGGGGGGGGGTGGTCGAGCCATGGGAAATTGTTGACGAAAAACTGGGCATTGAGAAACGAAGTGACCTATGTCACGGCACCATTGACACCTACCATTAAAGGGGACAGAAGGTCGAGGGAATGGTGTGGAAGATGGGGCTGACGGTGTGGGCAATAGGCCAGACTGATTGTTGGTGGTGCGTGGTGGGTATGGGTTTCTAGGATTGGTTCTGACAGAATTTACTGTGGCTGGGAATGTTGGATTGGAGTTGGTTCGTTGCTTGATGGTGAGTTCACGAGTGATGAGTTTCTCATGAAGCTCATCAAAGGATATAGGGGTTTCTCTACTCTGGACAGCATGGATAATATTGTCGAAGTCGGGATCATTGAGTTGTTCAAGCACCTTGTCAACAAGGTCATCAGGATCTAATGGTCGGCCAAGGGATGAAAGTTGATCCGCACAAGATTTCAGATCACGCATGTAATCGGTTATGGTTTGAGGTCCCTTAGTGATATTCCGGAGGCAGTCTTTGATTTGCCTAACATGTCCTTTAGAAGGATTGGCATATGTTTTAGACAGGGTCTTCCACGCATCTAGGGTTGTAGCACATTGAGATATGAGTGGGACTAAAGAGGGGGAGAGAGTTCCGGCTAGAGCACCAAGAATTAGTTTATCTTGGCGGAACCATGTGGTGTGGGCGGGGTTAGGGTTAGGTGCGGAGGGTGTGGCAGTTTTTGTAGGATCAGGATTGGTGGGGTTTGTGGGTTCTTTAGGTGGTAGGTATTGAGGAGGGGCAAGAAGAGTGCCATCAATGTATTGAAAGAGATCATGGCCAAGAATAGTAGCCACGATTTGAACCTTCCAGGCTATGTAATTTGTTGACGTTAGCTTGAGGATGTGGGAGAGGGAGATAACGATCAAAGGCTTGGTTGGTTCAGCCGAATTGGGGAGGAAGAGGGGAGAGGATTCGTTTGAAGCCATAGAGAGGGTGAGGATGAACAGATTTTGGATCAAGGCTTTGATACCATGTGAGAAGGATGAAAATAATGCTGAACTTGATTGTTATTCATGGACTGAGTATTACATATATACAGGAACGTTACTTGATATTTCAAGTAATACAATCCTAGACTAATATAACTACATCTTGTACTCCAAGAGACCTAGTTCTATAAGGAAAATATTTACACAAATGATAACAAAATAAGAGACCCAATCAATTATGATTCTGAAGTATTTGTATCTCTATCAAAACATACATATTTCGAGTTTGCTTTAGGCTGCGTTTGATTGTTCTGAACCGACCAAAATCTCTGATCCGCAGAGCACTCGGATGACTAAGTCCGTAGTTAGGGCCCAAGAAATGCCTCTATTTCCAACCATTCCTCTTTCCCGACGTAACACCATCTCTCGTTGTATTCGCCATGAATTGTGGAAACTGGCATGACCGGGCAACATCTATATGCAATAGCAATAGTATATGCTAGGGTCATTTGTTGGAGAATTGAATGTCTTAGTTTGTTGAAAAGAAAATTTGACAGCAGAAGGATGTGAGATTTTCTTTGGGTACTTACAAAACTGATTTTTTTTAAACACTATGTATTAATTAGTTGCAAAAACTCAAAGTAACCTTGCATTTAATCCACATATATACTCTCTCCGTCCCATTTGAAAAGGCACAAAATGAGCCTTACACCGAAATTAAGGAGAGTGTATATTGTAGTAAGTGTTGTGAGTATAAAAAGTGAAGTATGAGAGAGAATATGGGGTAGGGAATAGTTAGTGGATAATTATTCTGAGTATGACAAGTGGGTACCATAAATAAAAAAGTAATAAAAAGTTTCCATTTTGGGAATGCACCTTTTTAAACGAGACACTCAAAATGATATTTTGTGTCTTTTCTAGTGGGACGGGGTATATATTTTTAAAAGATAATCAATAGTGGTTCTCCACTTCCCCTTGTTATAGTGAGTTTTAGGGGGATGACAACGATGGAAATGACTCAAAATATTACTCATTCCGTCTCCAAATGAATGCCAAAAAAAATTCAAATTTGCTCACGATATCAAGATCAAATTTGAATTTTTTTTTGGTGATTTGGGAACAGGGGAGTAGTAAGATTTAAATTTAACTCAGAATATCTTACCTCAATGACATGTAATGATATAATGGCAAAAACAAGTGGTTTCTCATCGCGCTACCCGGGATGAATGAGACTGTCCAAGAATCATTAAATTTCAAATCAAGGCATGAATAAGCAAAAGTTGTGTCAGAATGGAATTACAAATTTTGAAAGAGGGAATTAAGAAAATACTGTATTTGTCATTGCATTATATAGGATGCCATATTTATCATACCAATACACTAAAACACAGGCACGCCATTTCGAATTAACAACACTTTTTTTTTAACAAAATTCTACTCCCTCCGTTCCGGCCGAAGTGTCCCAAAAGTAGTATTGCACGGGAATTAAAGAATGAATATATATAATGCAAAAAGTGTATAGTGAAATAAATGTTGTGAGTACGAAAAGTGATGTAGGAAAGAGAAAGTGGGGTAGGGAATAGTTAGTGGATATTTATTGTGAGTATGACAAGTGGGTCTCATAAATAAAAAAATAATAAAAAACTTTCCTTTTTTGGGTTGAGACATTTTAAATGGGACACCCAAAAAGAAAAGTTGGGACACTTCGGGCGGGACGGAGGGAGTATATAACTGTAACGATAAAATGGATTAGTGTCGCTTTTCTAATTAAGGATATAGTAATGTTAATGCATTTTTAATATGGCACAAACAGTGTACATATAAATAAAGCACATTTTTTAAAAAGTTTGACGTGAAAGTAAAGTGCGAAACTTATTATGAAACGGATTAAGTATTACTTTATTTAAGGAGGATGGAGTAAGGGATGAAAAGAGTGTACCTCGACCTCCATCCGTTTTCTTCTCACCAACAACTATGAAGAATAAACGGCCTTTGAGAAAATAAGTAGTAGCAGGGGTACGATAATTAGAGAAAGAATCATTCATTTGGTAAGTCCAAAGAAGAGTATTGTCATTGATGACCTCCTCATTTTCCTCTTCTAAACCTTCTTCGTAGACGGTCCTTATTCCACACTTTTCAACAGAAGAGACAATTGTTCCTGAGCCGCCAAGAGGCAGAATATGGAAGGACAGTTCAATTTCATCACCGGCCTCCAATAGATCCTCACACTTCCACGTGCTTACCCACAAAAAACTTGTAAATGTTGCACCAGCTTCCTCAAACCTATCATGAATCTTGTGGGACCATGTTAAATCTTTTGTCTTATTTGCAACTGTAACATTAATTTCTATATACCCAAGAATCAAATATTTATCTGGATTTAGATCTAGTCTTATGGCAAAACAAATATTCAAGCCCTGGATTTTTTTATTACCGACTGAAGAGGGAATGGTATATGGTACTTTTGATCTCATTTCCTCATAAGAAACATCCTCAGACTCTTCTCCTCCGTCCTCCGATTCTTCTTCATCATATGGGAAGTAGGTTTTGAAGCAACCGGGAACCTTTTTACTTTTAACAAAGGTGTTGAATATACCAAATTCATACAGTACCTGCATGGGTGCAACATATAAATCATTCTTTCATGTATAATACATCAAATTCATTATTGTGTCTGTGTGAGAGAGATAGAGAGAGAACCTTGCCCACACAGCCTATCGGCACTGATTCTAAACCCAGATTCTTTATTACTTTTTTGTCGGCACTGCATGCTGGTACCCACTTTAAACAGCCTTCAATTTCAACATATTCTGTGTCCTCATCCATTTGAAGAAGTTCCATATGTCTAGAGTTCGGTCTGAACTTAGTTCTTTTCAACTGTCTGTTTCCCTGAAGAAACAATAACTCTATACAGCTTGGGGGATGTATAACTGACCGGAGCTGTGGACAATTATTCATTAAGATGTTAAGATTTGTAGAATTTGATAGATTTTTGATGCAATCGGGCAACCTACTCATCAAGTTTCCACTTAGATCAAGCGTCTTCACGGAGGAAAGCAGACTAAAATCCCTCGGAAAACATCCATCAGACAGATTGCAGTCGTTAAGTCTTAACTCTGACAAAAAGTGTGGTAAGCAAGAGAGTAGATTGATCCGTCCCGTAGCAATAGCTGGTGATGCAAAATTCACTATGCTATAACAATCATTTTTTGTCTGCTCTCTTGGAAACTCAGTAAGATCACAGCCTGATAATTCCAGAGTTACTATAGATTGTGGTAAATCAGGAAGAACCCTCAGACTCTTGCAGTAGCGTAGATCCAGCAACACAAGTCCCTTGAGAATTCCAATAGTTTTGCAGACCTTAACCAAATTAGTACAACCTCTGAGAATCAATCTCTCAAGCTGGGGGAGTCCTCTGAAGTCAGGAGTTTGGCAAAATTCCAGTGAGTAACTTAGATTAAGAAACTTCAGTGATTTAACTTCCTGCGCGGGAAAAAAGGTAAAACAATCGTAAAGTGGCTATCATTGTGACAGCTTAATTCATAATCTAAAATTCATATTTAATTAAAAATAATTGTGTAAGCCCTCTTTAAGTGGATGATTATTGCAGTCGAATTTGTTTCAACATAGCTGATTATATAACATGCTCTTATGGGCATGTTATGAGGTAGAAATTCATTGTAAGCTTTGCATTTCTTGGGACAATCCAAGTCCTAAAGATTGCATCAGTGCAGCACTTATTTATTAATAAACAAATGTCTTACCTTGTATCCATTCCAAACTTGTTTTAATATGCTTTTTTGCAAGTCAAGAGCAACCAGGTTCTGCAGGGGTAACTCCATGGGTACATATTCGAGAGGAAATCCGTGCCAACTTATCAATATCAGTTTCTTGGGAAATTTACTATAGCATCCAGTGAGATATACCATCTCCGTAAACTTATCAATATCAGTTTCTAGCAAGTCAAGAGCAACCAGGTTGAGCTTGACAAATTTCAGATTTACCATCTTCGTAAACGCATCAATTTTCAATTCACCGTCATTTGAAGGTAAAAATCTGTCAAAAACCTGTTCTTTTTTCTTTTTCACATTGCCAATCACTTTTGTAATTAAGTGCTGATTTGCATCAGCAGCAGCCAAGCTTGATCCATCAGACTCTACTTTACTTATCTTCAGCCAGTCAAGAACGAGCCCTTGAACAGCTTCAGTGCCCTACAACACCGAAAGAATTAAAATATAATGTTCAACTGACTTGCAAAGCATGAAAGCATGCATTCACAAAAAGCTTAGACATTTAATAAAAAAAAAAAAAGGAAAAAATGCCACAATTAGCATCCAACTATTGCACTTTTGTGGATATTAGCATTAAACTTTTTTTTTTTGGATCCAACACATTAAACTGTTTTTTTTTTTTTTTTGTATTTATTACCACTACGACTAACGGGGTTAGTTTTTCCAAGTTAAATGCCATTTACCCAGGGGTATTTTCGGTATAAAAGTCATAGGGGATGAATTAAAAAGAGGATTATGTGTTGGATAGGAAAAAAATGCAACAATTAGCATCCAACGATAGCCTTTTTTTTCTTTGGTAGTTGGATTATAGAGGGCCAGACGTTAATCCTCTTTTTAATTCATCCCCTAGGACTTTTATACCGAAAATACCCCTGGGTAAATGTCATTTAACTAGAAAAAACTAACCCCGTTAGTCGTAGTGGTAATAAATACAAAAAAAAACAGTTTAATGTGTTGGATCCAAAAAAAAAGTTTAATGGTATTATCCACAAAAGTGCAATAGTTGGATGCTAATTGTTGCATTTTTTCCTAAAAAAAAATACCTTGTCATATTTCAGTACTGAAAAAGAATCCTCATGACGCCACAATCTACTCCGTCGCCCAGGCTCGTGCGGGGATTCTTTTCTAACTATTTCTCGCCCCATATCTTGAATCACCTGATGCATCATCAACTTCATGTCAGGTATTCTTTTTGTTATCAGACATCTATCAATCAGATTTTGGATTCCCACCGAAGCATGCAGACCACAGTGGTCTAATAATTTTACTACATAATCTTCTTCTTCTCCCACAAAAAAGCAAGCAACATGCAAAAACAGATTTTTCACTGTCTCATCTTCCAAAGAATCATAGCTTATCTGCATAACCTTCAGGACATCAGGGTTCCCAATTTCATCCCATTTTTGCAATTGCTTTTTCCAAAAGACAATATCTAACTTTCTGCGTAGAGAAGAACCCAAAACTACAAGAGCCAATGGAAGGCCTCCACAGCGCAAGAGTATCTCTTTTGATAGCTGCATGTATTCTTCTAGGGGGAAAAGTTGTCGAAAGGCATGCCAACTGAAGAGCTCCAGAGAGTCCTTTTCTTTTAAGCATTCAACATTATGGACCTTAGGAGGAATGATGAAATCCTTTTGCAACGACATGTTCCTAGTAGTTACTAGGATTTTACTTCCAGGACACAGCCTCTGTGGTTGTCCAAGAAGTGCCTCTAACTGCTCCGTTTCACTAACATCATCGAGAACAAGAAGGAATTTTCTATTGCATAAAGCTCTCTTTATCCTTTCGGTGCCCTCATCACAGTTATAAATTCTTATCTCCTCCCTTTTATTTTGAATGGTTGAGAGAAGTCGACTTTGTACACCACAAACCCCAATTTGATCCCACATCGCTGTAATCCTTGCAAGGAAACAACTACCTTCAAAATCTTTATAATATTCATTAAACAGGTGTGAGACAATAGTTGTCTTCCCTATTCCACCAATTCCGTAAATGACGAGGACATTATCGTCCTTGGATCTATTTTTCAACCACGAGTTAATCTCACGGGTTTGATAATTCATTCCAACTAAGACTTGAGGGATATTCAAATCCTTGCAGTTCGGTAGACTGTTTTCAACCTCACACACAATTCTACCAATGAATTCCGTCTCAGACCTGCAACGTGCAACAAAATAAATTTAAAAACCTTCGGTTATAATCCCCAATTTGTTTTACAATATTCGCTCTAGTAAAATAAATCTTGTAATCTTTTCTTAATTTCTACGTTCGAGTCCTAATTAGGGCTGTTACGCGAACCGAACAGGCTCGGGCTCGGTTCGGGCTCGGCTTGTAAAAGCTCGAGCTCAAGCTCAACCAGATTTTCAGGCTCGAATTTTTTTCGAGCCAGCTCGAGCTCGGCTCGTTTGTTCGGCGAGCTTTGATCGGGATCGACTCGTTTAAGCTCGGATCGGGATCGGCTCGTTAAAAGCTCGAATAAAAATTTTCGCAAACGATTCGAGCTCGAGTCTGATTTCTTTATTATACTTTCATCTGTTTAGTTTTTTTTTCTAACATTTTTTATAAAACTTTTTGAAAAAAAAAAACTTCAATACTAAAAAAAATCCAAAATATTTATTTCTATTCATAAAAAATAAAAAAACTATACATTTATACATAAAAATTAAAGGGTCCCTGATTTATTTATTATACTTTCATTTGTTTAGTTTTACTTTTTTTCTAACTTTTTTTTATATAACTTTTTGAAAAAAACTTCAATCATAAAAAAAGTCCAAAATGTTTATTTCTATTCATAAAAAATAAAAAATATATACGTTTATACATAAAAATTAAAGGGTTTTACCCGTCCCTAATTTTTTTATTATACTTTCATTTGTTTAGTTTTTTCTATGTTTTTATATATAACTTTTTGGAAAAAACTTCAATACTAAAAAATTTCCAAAATGATTATTTCTATTCATAAAAAATAAAAAAAAAACTATACATTTATACGTAAAAATTAAATGGTTTTACCTGTCCCTGATTATTATACTTTTATTTGTTTAGTTTTTTTCTAACTTTTTGAAAAAACTTCAATACTAAAAAATGTCCAAAATGATTATTTATATTCATAAAAAATAAAAAAACTATACATTTATACATAAAAATTAAATGGTTTTACCCGTCCCTGATTTCTTTATTATATTTTCATTTTGTTTAGTTTTTTTCTAACTTTTTTTATATAACTTTTTGAAAAAAACTTCAATACTAAAAAAAGTCCAAAATATTTGTTTCTATTCATAAAAAATAAAAAAAAAACTATACATTTATACATAAAAATTAATGGGTTTTACCCGCCCCTGATTTCTTTAGTACACTTTCATTTGTTTAGTTTTTTTTCTAATTTTTTTTATATAACTTTTTGGAAAAAACTTAAATGCTAAAAGAAGTCCAAAATAATTATTTATATTACTTCTCCTCATAGTGGTCTCGTTATTTTTTATGAGCTTTTGACGTGTTTTAGGGAATGGGGTATTCAAGATAAGATAGGAAGTGTGACGGTTGATAATGATACTAATAATGATGTTACTTTGACGTCTCTGATAGAAAATTTCACCTTTAAAGAGAAGTTATCACATGTGGGGTCGAAATTATTCCATGTGCGTTGTTGTGCACATATCGTCAATTTGTTGGTGCAAAGTGGACTAAAGACAATTGATCATATTATTCTTTGTGTAAGGGATGGTGTAAAATATATTACTAAAACCAAGGGGAGAATAATCAAGTTTGCTAGTATTGCAAAAGAGTTGAATCTGAGTGGTAAGAAATTGGTTTTAGATAACAATACACGTTGGAACTATCCACATACAAGATTTTAGCAACTGCAATTGAGTTTCATCGTGTGTTTCCAGAATTTCGAAATCGAGAAAGGGATTATGATTATGTTCCCTCCGAGGAGGAATGGAGAAAAGTTGGGGCAGTGTGTGACTTTTTGGAAGTATATAATATCATTACAAATGTTGTTTCAGGAACTTCATACCCTACTTCCAACTTATTTCTTCCAGAGATTTGGAGAATCAAAGAAGTGATTAATGGCAAGATGAAGAGTCAAAATAATGACATTGTTCTGATGGCTACTAAGATGAAAGAAAAGTTTGATAAGTATTGGGACGAAAGTAATCTGATGATGTCAATTGCTTCTATTTTGGATCCTCGGTTCAAAATGAAACTTATTGAGTATTGTTTTCCAATTATGTATGATGATCCTAATGTAGCAAGATACATAATTGATGAGGTTGAGGACGTTTTGAGGGAATTATTTGCTGAATATGTTTCAAAAGCAAAGGAGATGGCATCTCAAGCTGTAACCACTTCTAGTTCCGGTAGCAGTAGTCGATCAACTGAAAGAAACACGCCTTCAAGTGTTGCATCCGGTGGGGTGTATAAGTTTCGTATGCACATGTCACAAACTGATGCGGTGCCTAAATATTATTTTTTTCAAACGTGTTATTTTATAGAACAATGTCAAGGAACAAGAGTTTTACTTCCCAAATGACTTGTCTCAATCATGCATATGAAGTGGTATGAAAAATATTTTTTTTAAGTGTTTGTTTTCTTTTTCTTTTTTGGTCTTGACTAAGTTAAACCAATTATTTATGATCTCTCATCCCTTTTTGAATTGTGACTTTATGATAATAGGGGTTGTGGAAAAACTTTGGAGCCATTAGTATTGTGCGAAGAAATAACTAGTTTCAGGTATTTCTTTTTCTTTTCTTTCTTTATTAGTTTATTCTTGTCTTCTTATATGGCTCTTCTGTGCGAGTATATACTCCATCCGTCCCACTTAAAAATTGTTTCATTTGGTAATATTTTTCAGATGGTTGTTCTAAATTTGCTGATGTTAATGCCTATAAATGCATTTATAGGCATCTTTTTGGGACGGATGTGTAGTTTTTATCATTCATTTTGGGATGGAAGAAGTAGTTTTTATCAACTTCTAATTTGGTTATTCTAAATTTTTAGATTCAAAGTTGGTGTCTTCGTTTGTAAACTGTCCAAGTATGGAGATGGAGATGGAGTTGCAACTGTTGTGGATGATTTCTCCTAGCTGAATATTTTTAATTTCATCTTTTGTGTACTCTATTACTGATTTATAGTTTTGTCCAGATTTGGAGAAATATTTATCCCCCCTTTTTGTCTCCTCATCTCCTGTGGTCCTGTGCCACTCCCTTTTTGTCTCATGTGGACTGTGACATTATGTGGTATTTGCTTTTGAGCGGAAGAAATTGTTCTATTTTAATGTATTATGTATGGACCATTTGCTTTTTGTCTACTAATTAATTTTTTTGTCTTTAAAATTTGATTTCAAGTAGCTGGGTTTTAGTTTTTGCTAAAAATTAGGAAAGATATATTTCATGACTCCATCCATTTCTAACATAAATTGAATATTTTAAAATTATTACTCTATTCGTATCAAAATAAATTTGAAAACCTGTCTCAAAATATATGACATTTTAAAATGTCATTCGAAAAGTATAAAATAAATAATAAATATTTTTCTTAGTTATTTTCAAAAAAAATTTATGTTTTTTAAGAATATAAAGAATTATGAAAAATTAAAATTGAAAAAAAAAATATGTAGAGACAAAGACAAAGCTCGAGCTCAGCTCGTTTAAGCTCGAGAATTCGAATAAAAGCTCGATAAAGCTCGAACTAAAGATCGTTTGAGTTCAATTTTAAAAAAAATTGAGTTAAGCTCGAGCTCGGCTCGTTAAAGCTCGAGCTCGGCTCGTTAAAGCTCGAATTCGAGAAGCTCGCAAAAAAGCTTGCGAACAGCTCGAAACTTGTTTCGAGCCGAGCTCGAACGAATTTTTCAGGTTCGAACTCGAAAAAAGCTTGGCTCGTTAATTTTTAGTCGAGCTCGAGCTCGACACCTCAAAGCTCGGCTCGGCTCGACTCGTTTACCGCCCTAGTCCTAATCCATTATCCTCTCAATCGTTCCTCTCTCTTCTCCATCCTCTTTATCACTCTCCTTCTCCACCCTCCTCCCATTGCCACTGCCTTCCTTAATTTGTCACTCTACACCTCCTACAAGCTTCTGCATATGCACTCCACCCTTCTCCGCAATCTCTATCTCTTTCTCAATCCTCACTTTTAAGCACCTCCGTGAATGCTTATTGGGGCTACATTTCCTGTAGGGGGCACAATTGGAATCCTAATTTCATAGAGGGAAAGGGAAGCGAAGGGCGGTGTGCGGAGCATCGATTATGAGGCGGCAGAGATGGTCAAAAATCTGAAGTGACTCCCTCTTCATCTGATTTTCTCTCTATCGCTTTTTCTTCCACCCCGCCCCGCCTTGCCTTTTTTAGATCTTCCACTCGAAACCCTAGATATGTAACGCGATGGTGATAATGCTGGTTGAGAGAAAGGGTATTTTGTGATTTTATACAACAGAATTCAAATATATCTTGAAATAACATCCAACTTTAAGCTTCATATTGTGCTGGCTGGAAATTGGCAAGTAGAGGAAAAGAGATGAAATGAGTTTTTTATTTTATTTTATGAAAATCTAGATATCTCTATACAATTGTAAAAATTGTTTTGTTATTGTTTAACATTAGGATAACTATCAATAACAACTTTTTGAATTGCATAATGATATCTAGATGTTCATAAAATTAAGGTCAAAAATCTATTGAGTTGACCATAAAAATAAAAATCAAAGTGCGACAAACGGGATCCACTTCTCGCTGGGCAATTCCGACTTTTAGGGACGGTAGTATATTTAGACAATGAATTGAGTTGAATAATTAAATAGCTTAAATAATTAATAATTTAGTCTTTACTACCTCTTATAAATCGGAACAATTTCAAACATGATTTCATACTTAATGCAACAAAAACAACACTACCTTAATCTCAAAATGATTTGGGGTCGGCTAACTTGAATCGTCATATCGTAAAAAATGAAAAGACAACGAAAAAAATGTAGAGACGCTAAAATAAAATAAAATAGTACTACCTCAGTCCCATAATAATTTTCCACTATCATTTTTGGTTCGTCCCAAAATGAGTATCACATTTTTAAATAAGGAAATAGTCTTAGTGCAATTTTATCATTGTATAAGGCATGTACAAACAAGTAAAACACATTTTTTAAAACGATGACAAGTCAAATGCAAAATATATTATGAGACGAACGGAGTAATAAAATAAAAATTGGTGTTAGAAGCTTTTTAAAGAAGAAATAAGTGTAAAGAAAAACAGAGAAATAGGGATACATAAACATTTGAAAAAAAAACTAAAGAAGAAAAGAAGATAAAATAGAAAATAAGAAAATATCAAACCCCATTATCGGCATGAATTCTTTCTCTTCACTCCACCCTCTCCAAGCCGTATATTCTTCGATTCCAAGCTATGTTACTCGGACTTTTCAAATTTGTGAAAGTAACCGTGTCAACACGACATGACACTGACATGGGAATGAAATTCGTTCCCGACACCTTGATTTTCAGTCGAATACGACAAGAAAAATTGAAAGAAAAAAAGGAGTGAATTGAAGAATGTTACCTCTGACGTGATTCGGCTTTGTTTGACTTCATTTATAAAGATTTTATAAATTTTAATTTTAGTGTTTTGCTTAATTATACATTATATCTTAGCCAAATTTTATTAAAATTTTAATTATATTTAGAAATAAAATTACATTTTTGTAAAAAAAAGAGAGACTATTTTTATGATAAACAAAGTATATAAATAGATTTAATGTATTTTGTTATTAACGTATCCCCGTCCTGTGTCCAATTAGGACAGTGTCCATGTGTCCAATCTTTTTAGGAAAAGTGAATCTGACACTCGAATTCGTACCCGTGTCGAATTCCCGTACCCTAGTCCAAGTAACATAGATTTCAAGTAGGCGCATACCTCTTTCGATCATCCTTATCCATGTTTTCTTAGGTCTTTCGTTGCCCTCACCATCTTATCACTTCTCTACTCAGGTGCATCACTTGATCTCCGTCTCACATACCCAAACCATCTTAGGTAATTCTCCTCCATCTTGTCTTCAATGGGTGCAACACCTACTTTCTCCCTAATCATCTCATTATTAATTATTTTTCTTATCAAACAAAAATTATTAATTATTTAGATTTGATGTAATATTAAATAGATAAGTTTAATATAAAAAAGTATGACAATTTAAAGGATAATTAAAAGTTCAAATGAGAATGACAAGATACACATACCGTGACATGCACAAGACCAATTTCGTTAAAGTTTCTAAAATCCGTTAGTGCTAGGGGATAAAGGAGACAATTTCAAAATCAAAGTTCCACTTGGACCCACTTTCGATCAGGGGTGCAAAATGGGAATGAGTGTATACTTGGGGGGACTAAATGTATTTCGATCGAGAGTATTATCTAAGGTGGTGCGAGATTGATCAAATTCAACTCAACATAATGTATCATAGATAACTATATATAGTACGGATCAATTTAATCCAAGGGGTATTTACCAAAAACTACTTTTCAAAGACGGATATTACAAAAAAAAAAAGTACACAAGTTGGATATTACAAAAAACTCTTTAAATATTACAATTTTTTTTTTTTTTTGCGTTTATCTGTCAAACAACTAATAAATGCATTTATTAGTTATAAACAACTGATAAATGCATTTATCAATGTAAAATGCATTTATCGGTTGTTTAACCAAAAAATGAAACACAAAATACTCTTTAAAAAACTGATAAATGCATTTTACATTGATAAATGCATTCATTAGTTGTTTTAACCGAAAGTGCTAAAACAAAGAAAAAAAAAAGTTATTCTTTGTAATATCACATCTTACATTAATTTTTTTGTAAATAGCATATTTTTAGGTAGTTTTTGGTAAAAACTCCTTAATTCAAGTACGCACGGTTAAAAGCATACGGTAACAATTAATATACATTGGAAATTGAAGTATATGCATTATGTGGCAAACGTACCCGCCATTGATTTTGTTCAAGGTAAATCCAGCAAAATTTGCAGCCTCGGTAAGTGCTACCTCCCATGCATGGATCTTCTCCAAGCTTGCAATACCTTTCTTTGTGCCGATTAAACGCTTTTTCAAAGCTTCCTTTTGATATCTGACATCAGATGCGTCAACCGGTAGAAGATTGGTAAAACCTTGAAATTATCTCGTATCTTCTTCTGTTCAAGAATCCTCACTAATTCATCAAGGCACCAAGTAGAAGATGCATAGTTCTCATAGAGAAAATGATAATAGAGATGGATGACTGTTCGATTGCATTCCCCAGTTCTTCTTTGAGACTTTCTCCTTTTTCCAATTCTTCGTCGTCTCTAAAAGTATGGATCCCAGCTCGTTTGAGATGATCGTAGAGGTGATCGGTGAAACCATAGCGGGTGTTCCGAACCTCTGAAGCTCAAAAAAACATCATATCGATTGTAATCTAGATCGCAACTCCTCTTTCTTTTCAAAGAAGTCGCACTAGATGAACTAGCAGAGGGGTCAAGATCACTCAAAATAACCATTGAATCAAAGTTAACCAATATTGGTAAAGGAATGGATGAGAGTTTTAAGAAAGAAAGAAAGAGCTAGAAGGTGAAATCTCTCAAACTAAGATGTATAAAAGCCAGTATAGTTGGGGGTTGATTATAATAGACAACTATGCAAATGAGGGGGAAGGGGTGGGGCCGGCACCTGATCTTAAGAGTAAGCTACAATTTGGTTCTCTTTAAATGTTACTTTGCATCAATAAATTATTTAAATTTTTGTTTCTATGTATTGGGACGTTTAAAAAAAAATGTGATGAAAGCCAACGTAGGAAATACAATTATCCCACACACACACACACACACAAATTAGACATAAGCATAACAACAAATTAGACAAAAATAAATAAATAAATGTGATCTGAGGAATATATTATCCCCCACCGGGGCGGAGCCGAGGAATTGCTCGAGGGGGGCAAGATTACACTGGGGTTCTAAGGCGGCCTAAAAAAAAAATTTCGGGTCGAACAAGTAAAAAATGGGTCGGATCCATAAAATACAATGTATTTTAGTTAACAAAAATGATAAAAGTAAATAATTCAAAGAACGATTGAAATAATGTTGAAGTATTTAACGCAAATAATTTATTAAAATATATTACTCGTACAAAAAAGAAATTCAAATTTGCTAATTAAACTTGAGATAATAGGAAGTGAGACAAAACAAAAAAAATGGGAAAAGCCTAACTAATTAATTAAGATTGAAAAATGTGAGAAAATTAGGAGAAAGAGAAAACAAAACCGTTAAGAGAAAGAAATGGAGAGAGAGAGAATAGCAAAGATGGAGGACAAATAAAATTAATTGAAAATGTAGGTAGCAGGGTTCGAACATGGATTTAAAAGGAAACACCAAAGACTTTAACTTCACCCCCTTCTACCACTAAACCGCACTCACTCATCGTTGTTAATCTTGAAGTTAATTATATATATATATATATATATATATATAACAAAAAATATGGGGGGCAAAAAAAAATTTCCACCGCTCGCATTTTCGGGCCGGTGGGGCGAGTGCCCTCGCCCCCGGATCCGCCCCGCCCCCCACACACACACAAACACAACTATGCAAATGAAAGCAAACGTAGTTGTTTTTGTTACACAATCATAAAGTATTACTGATATTTCTTTTATGTATGCCGTCCAAGCTTTTATTTATTCTATTTTTTTCATATTTTTTATTAGTCAAATTGGTTTCTAGAAATTGCCTGCCGTCCAAGCTTTTGTTTGCTTTTGTTTTTGTTTTTATTTATGTATATTCGCATTATGGGTTACTAGAAAGTGCTCTCACGTTGTTTATGTTTTTGTTCATATTTATTGTACAAGATTTATGTAGCTAGTATATATTTTCCTTTAAAAAATATAGCTATCTTATATTTGGGGTATGGTTATGAATTATTTAAATGTTAGTTTCTATGCCTTCCGTCTCACAAGTGGAGAATAAAAAATGGGTACAAATATTAAGGAAAGTAGGAAAGGGAGTTAGTGGGAGGAGATATTTGTGAGTATGAAAAATAAAATAGGAGAGAGAATGAGTGAGAGTAATAGTAAATTGATTGATGTTGATTATAAAAGTAAAGTGGGAAAGAGAATGACAGAGAGAAATAGTGTAAAAACTTTGCCATTTTGAACAGTCTCCACTTATGTGAAACAAACGAAAAAATAAATAAGTCTTCAAATTCACGTGAGATGGAGGGAATATTTATTACTCCCTTCTTTCAATTTACTGTATATTGGTCATGTTTTAAAATGGTGGTAGTAGTTGGAGGAGTCTGTCACTAGTACATAAAATATGGTAGCACTATCAAAATGTAATGAAAGTCAATATAGTTGTTTTTGTTTCACAATCAAAGGGTATCACTATTGAAATTTCTTTCATGTTAAGTTTTCTGCCATTCAAACTTTTATCATTTTATTCTTTTCCACATTTCTATTAGTTAAATTGATTTCTAGAAATTGCATTCATGTCGCATAAGCTTTTGTAACTTTGTTTGTTTTAGTTTTATTTCTATTTATACATACTCCCTACGTATCACTTGATTTAAGATTTTATCTCCGGGCATAAGGATTGAGAAATTCTATTATAATAAAATGAGAGAGAATTAGTCCAGCAGGTGTTGTAATTATGAAAGTAAAATAGGTGAGAGTGTGCATGGGAGAAATAGTAAGGAGATTGTTGTTTTTATTATAACAAGTGAATCTCATTGAATATAAAAATAATATAAAATTGTCATTTTGGGACGTACTAATTCGAATTGGACGCTCAAAATGACAAATTTTGCTAAATCAAATGGGACGGAGGGAGTGTAAGATTAGTGTCATTGGTTCCTAGAGAATGCTTTTACGTCCAAGGCTTTGTTTATATTTTTGTTCATTCATTGTACAAGATTTATATAGCTAGTATATATTTTCCTAAAAAATAATTAAAAAATATAGCTATCTTTTATTTGAGGTATGGTTATGAATTGTTTAAATGTTAGTTTCTATTTGTTGCTCCCTTCGTCTCATTTACATTTACGGTAGAAATTCCATTAATTAATATTCGATTATTTAGTAAACTCTTATAATTTTTTAGCCGATCTTGAGTCGAGAATAACATGCCAAAGTAACACTGTGCTAAAATTATAAATAATACATTTTTTGATTACCTATTTGAACAGTCTCCATTCATGTAAAACAAACGAAAAATAAAATAAGTCTCCACACTCACGTGAGACAGAGGGAGTATTTATTACTCCCTTCATTCGATTTATATATTGGTCATGTTTTAAAATGGTGGTAGTAGTTGGAGGAGTCTGTCACTAGTACATAAAATATGATAGCACTATCAAAATGTAATAAAAGTCAATATAGTTGTTTTTGTTTCACAATCAGAGGGGGTATTACTTTTGAAATTTCTTTCATGTTAAGTTTCCTGTCATTCAAACTTTTATTTACTTTATTCTTTTCCACATTTCTATTAGTTAAATTGATTTATGGAAATTGCATGTCATATAAGCTATTGTTTGGTTTTGATTTTATTTATACATACTCCATCCGTTCCATAAGATTTAGGATTTTCTCTCCCGATATGAATATTGAGAAATACTATTATAATAATAGGAGAGAGAATGAGCGGAGGAAGTGTTGTGAGTATGAAAAGTGAAATAGGAGAGAGAGAGAGTGAGTGAGAGGAATAGTAAGGGGATTGTTGTTATAAGTATGACAACTAGGTCTCATTAAATATAAAATAATATAAACTTGCCATTTTGGAATTGTCCTAAGTCGAGTAAGACGTCCAAAATGACAAATTATCTTAAATCGGGTAAGACTGAGGGAGTATAAGATTAGTGTCATTGGTTCCTAGAGAGTGCTTTTACGTCCGAGGCTTTGTTTATGTTTTTGTTCATTTATTGTACAAGATTTATAAAGCTAATATATATTTTCCTAGAAAATAATTAAAAAATGTAGCTCTTACATTTGAGGTATGGTTATGAATTATTTAAATGTTAGTTTCTATTTGTTGCTCCCTTCGTCTCATTTACAGTAGAAATTTCATTAATGAATATTCAATTATTTAGTAAACTTTTATAAATAATATTTTTAGCTGGTTTTGAGTTGGGAATAACATGCCAAAGTAACAATGTGCTAAAATTATAAATAATACATTTTTTGATTACCTATTTAAACCTCATATGAAATATAATTTAATAATTCATTAAATGTAATATATTTAATATATTAATAATAAATGAATTTTTTTTTGAAAAAATGATTCAATTATTTTTTTTTTTGTTAAAATACTTTTGTTACCCATTAGTGTAACAAAAGTCAATATAGTCGTTTTTGTTTCACAATCAAAGAGTATGACTATTGAAGTTTTTTTTTATGTTGAGTGCTCTACCGTCCAAAAATTTGTTTATTATTTTCCCCTATTTTTTATTAGTCAAATTGGTTTCTAGAGATTGCCTACCGTTCAAGCTTTTGTTTGTTTTCAATTTTATTTATACATAAAAGATTAATTATTTCTTAAAAAAAATAACAATAAAATATTTGTAGCTATCTTATATTTTGGTTAGGTTTAATTTCATGATGCTCCATCTCCCCAAATCATTTTTCATAAAAACCCAATCAAGATCCAAAAGTTCACACACTATCTATATAATATATAAAAGCAGAAATATTTCTTGCTTTCACAGCCAGCCACGTGGCATTATGACGTGGAAATCCACGTGGCGGATTTTCATTCATCTACTCAAAAGTTATTGATTTTAATTACTAATTAACATTAAAAATTTTAAAAATTCAATTTCTAAAATTTTCAAAAGTTAATTTCAATATTTGATAAGATTACTGATTACCTATTTCAATATTTAAGATTAATTTACCTAATTTAATCAAAGCCATGACATCTACTCCTCAAAATAAATTTTAAATTAAATATCTTCAAAATTCTGAAGTAAGATGTGAAATAACATTGCATGTTTTAAAATTTAAATGAACAAATGAGATTTATTTGAAGTCTGTTTAAATTGTATTATTCTCTCCATCCTAAAATGAATGATTTTTTACAAAATTTAAGAATCATTTTAAATAATTTAATTTTAATCTAAAAAAATAATAAACATTCATTTAATTCATTTTCAAAATTTTAGATTTGTAAAAATATAATGAATTATGAAAAAAATTAAATCAAAAAATTTAATAGAACATTTATTTTGAGACAATAATGGTCATTCAATCTATATAATATATAAAAGCAGAAACATTTCATGCTTTCAGAGCCAGCCACGTGGCATTATGACGTGGTAATCCACGTGGCGGATTTTCATTCATCTACTCAAAAGTTATTTATTTTAATTACTAATTAACATTAAAAATTTTAAAAATTCAATTTCTAAAACTTCAAAAGTTAATTTCAATATTTGATAAGATTACTGATTACCTATTTCAATATTTAAGATTCATTTTCCTAATTTAATCAAACCCATGGCATCTACTCCTCAAAATAAATTTTAAATTCAATATCTTCAAAATTCTGAAGTAAGATGTGAATAACATTGCATGTTTTAAAATTTAAATGAACAAATGAGATTTATTTGAAGTCTGTTTAAATTGTATTATTCTCTCCATCCTAAAATGAATGATTTTTTTTCAAAATTTAAGAATCATTTTAAACAATTTAATTTTAATCTAGAAAAAATAATAAACATTCTTTTAATTCATTTTCAAAATTTTAGATTTGTAAAAATATAATGAATTATGAAAAAAATTAAATCAAAAAATTTAATAGAACATTTATTTTGAGACAATAATGGTCATTTAATCTATATAATATATAAAAGCAGAAACATTTCATGCTTTCACAGCCAGCCACGTGGCATTATGACGTGAAAATCCACGTGGCGGATTTTCATTCAATTACTCAAAAGTTATTGATTTTAATTACTAATTAACATTAAAAAATTTAAAAATTCAATTTCTAAAATTTTCAAAAGTTAATTTCAATATTTGATAAGATTACTGATTACCTATTTCAATATTCGTAAAATCTGGGGAGAAACGCGTTTCTCCATAATTTATGGAGAAACGTGTTTCTCCAATATCTCTCCGGCTCTACCCAAGTACCCACGCACAGAAACAGCTCTCCGTCTCACCAATTCTTCCATCAAATCCTCGAAAAATGCACAACAATGAAACAGCTCAAATTAATCCACGCCCAAATCATCCAATTCAGCTCGAATCCATTATTAGCTTCGTTTTGTTTTCGATTCATGCTCAATTTGGTGATCTGGAGCCGAAATTTGCGAGTTAGGGCTCAATTTGGTGAACTTTTTGGTAATGACGATTCATGGGCTTGATTAGGTTCTGGATATCCAGAACCTTTTAATAGGATATCCAGAACCTTTTGAAAGGATATCCAGAAATTTATTAAATGTTTCTGGATATAAGTTTTAAGGCTTCTGGATATCAATTATAAAGCTTCTGGATATCCAGAACTCTTTGAAAGGATATCCAGAAACCTTCAAATGAATATCCAGAAACTTTCAAAATGTTTCTGGATATTCATTTGATGGTTTCTGGATATACATTTGAAGGTTTCTGGATATCCAGAAACCATCAATATGCAATTTCTGGTCTTGGCCTTGGATTTGGCTTCAAATCTATTTTTTCTGGATATCCGTCCCAAAGGCTTCTGGATATCCATTCCAAAGCTTCTGGATATCCAGAACCCTTTGAGACTGATATCCAGAAATTTTTTTCTGGTTATCAAACGCATAGCTTCTGGCTATTAAAAACACGTTTCTCCATAGTTATGGAGAAACGCGTTTCTCAGCAGACCTACTCTTCAATATTTAAGATTCATTTACCTAATTAAATCAAAGCCATGGCATCTACTCCTCAAAATAAATTTTAAATACAATATCTTCAAAATTCTGAAGTAAGATGTGAAATAACATTGCATGTTTTAAAATTTAAATGAACAAATGAGATTTATTTGAAGTCTGTTTAAATTGTATTATTCTCTCCATCCTAAAATGAATGATTTTTTTCAAAATTTAAGAATCATTTTAAATAATTTAATTTTAATCTAAAAAAATAATAAACATTCTTTTAATTCATTTTCAAAATTTTAGATTTGTAAAAATATAATGAATTATGAAAAAAATTAAATCAAAAAATTTAATAGAACATTTATTTTGAGACAATAATGGTCATTCAATCTACATAATATATAAAAGCAGAAACATTTCATGCTTTCAGAGCCAGCCACGTGGCATTATGACGTGGAAATCCACGTGGCAGATTTTCATTCATCTACTCAAAAGTTATTTATTTTAATTACTAATTAACATTAAAAAATTTAAAAATTCAATCTCTAAAATTTTCAAAAGTTAATTTCAATATTTGATAAGATTACTGATTACCTATTTCAATATTTAAGATTCATTTACCTAATTTAATCAAAGCCATGGCATCTACTCCTCAAAATAAATTTTAAATTCAATATCTTCCAAATTCTGAAGTAAGATGTGAAATAACATTGCATGTTTTAAAATTTAAATGAGCAAATGAGATTTATTTGAAGTCTGTTTAAATTGTATTATTCTCTCCATTCTAAAATGAATGATTTTTTTCAAAATTTAAGAATCATTTTAAACAATTTAATTTTAATCTAGAAAAAATAATAAACATTCTTTTAATTCATTTTCAAAATTGAGTAGGTCTGCTGAGAAACGCGTTTCTCCATAACTATGGAGAAACGCGTTTTTAATAGCCAGAAGCTATACGTTTGATAACCAGAAGAAAATTTCTGGATATCAGTCTCAAAGGGTTCTACGGATATCCGAAGCTTTGGAACGGATATCCGAAGCCTTTGGGCGGATATCCGAAAAAATAGATTTGAAGCCAAATCCAAGGCCAAGACCACAAATTGCTTATTGAAGGTTTACGGATATCCAGAAACCTTCAAATGTATATCCGAAACCATCAAATGAATATCCGTAAACATATTTGAAGCCAAATCCAAGGCCAAGACCGAAAATGCTTATTGAAGGTTTACGGATATCCGAAAACCTTCAAATGTATATCCGAAACCATCAAATGAATATCCAGAAACATTTTGAAAGTTTACGGATATCATTTTGAAGGTTTCGGATATCACTTTCATAAGCTTCCGGATATCCTTTCAAAGGGTTCTGGATATCCGTGAACCTTTGAGGCGATATCCGTGGCAACCATGGGACAAGGTCATGGCCAATACAAAAAGTTTCTGGATATCCTTTCAATAGCTTCTGGATACCCGTAACCCGTTTCTCCATAACTTATGGAGAAACGCGTTTCTCCCTAGATTTTACGTTCAAAATTTTAGATTTGTAAAAATATAATGAATTATGAAAAAAATTAAATTAAAAAATTTAATAGAACATTTATTTTGAGACAATAATGGTCATTCAATCTATATAATATATAAAAGCAGAAACATTTCATGCTTTCAGAGCCATCCACGTGGCGGATTTTCATTCATCTACTCAAAAGTTATTTATTTTAATTACTAATTAACATTAAAAATTTTAAAAATTCAATTTCTAAAATTTTCAAAAGTTAATTTCAATATTTGATAAGATTACTGATTACCTATTTCAATATTTAAGATTCATTTACCTAATTTATTCAAAGACATGGCATCTACTACTGAAAATAAATTTTAAATTCAATATCTTCAAAATTCTGAAGTAAGATGTGAAATAACATTGCATGTTTTAAAATTTAAATGAACAATTGAGATTTATTTGAAGTCTGTTTAAATTGTATTATTCTCTCCATCCTAAAATGAATGATTTTTTTCAAAATTTAAGAATCATTTTAAACAATTTAATTTTAATCTAGAAAAAATAATAAACATTCTTTTAATTCATTCTCAAAATTTTAGATTTGTAAAAATATAATGAATTATGAAAAAAAATTAAATCAAAAAATTTAAAAGAACATTTATTTTGAGACAATAATGGTCATTCAATCTATATAATATATAAAAGCAGAAACATTTCAAGACCATACAGCTCGCCACGTGGAATTCCAAGTCAGCTCTATGTTCACCAATTATAAGTCGCCATGTATCACATCTATATAATATATTAACATTAACAATTTTTAAAATTCAATTTCTAAAATTTTCAAAAGTTAATTTCAATATTTGATAAGATTACTGATTACCTATTTCAATATTTAAGATTCATTTACCTAATTTAATCAAAGCCATTGCATCTACTACTAAATATAAATTTTAAATTCAATATCTTCAAAATTCTGAAGTAAGATGTGAAATAACATTGCATGTTTTAAAATTTAAATGAATAATTGAGATTTATTTGAAGTCTGTTTAAATTGTATTATTCTCTCCATCCTAAAATGAATGATTTTTTTCAAAATTTAAGAATCATTTTAAACAATTTAATTTTAATCTAGAAAAAATAATAAACATTCTTTTAATTCATTTTTAAAATTTTAGATTTCAAAAATAGAATGAATTATGAAAAAAATTAAATCAAAAAATTTAATAGAACATTTATTTTGAGACAATAATGGTCATTCAATCTATATAATATATAAAAGCAGAAACATTTCTTGCTTTCACAGCCAGCCACGTGGCATTATAACGTGAAAATCCACGTGGCGGATTTTCATTCATCTACTCAAAAGTTATTAATTTTAATTACTAATTAACATTAAAAATTTTAAAAATTCAATTTCTAAAATTTTCAAAAGTTAATTTCAATATTTGATAAGATTACTGATTACCTATTTCAATATTTAAGATTCATTTACCTAATTTAATCAAAGCCATGGCATCTACTCCTCAAAATAAATTTTAAATTCAATATCTTCAAAATTCTGAAGTAAGATGTGAAATAACATTGCATGTTTTAAAATTTAAATGAACAAATGAGATTTATTTGAAGTCTGTTTAAATTGTATTATTCTCTCCATCCTAAAATGAATGATTTTTTTCAAAATTTAAGAATCATTTTAAATAATTTAATTTTAATCTAAAAAATAATAAACATTCTTTTAATTCATTTTCAAAATTTTAGATTTGTAAAAATATAATGAATTATGAAAAAAATTAAATCAAAAAATTTAATAGAACATTTATTTTGAGACAATAATGGTCATTCAATCTATATAATATATAAAAGCAGAAACATTTCATGCTTTCAGAGCCAGCCACGTGGCATTATGACGTGGAAATCCACGTGGCGGATTTTCATTCATCTATTCAAAAGTTATTTATTTTAATTACTAATTAACATTAAAAATTTTAAAAATTTAATTTCTAAAATTTTCAAAAGTTAATTTCAATATTTGATAAGATTACTGATTACCTATTTCAATATTTAAGATTCATTTACCTAATTTATTCAAAGCCATGGCATCTACTACTGAAAATAAATTTTAAATTCAATATCTTCAAAATTCTGAAGTAAGATGTGAAATAACATTGCATGTTTTAAAATTTAAATGAAGAATTGAGATTTATTTGAAGTCTGTTTAAATTGTATTATTCTCTCTATCCTAAAATGAATGATTTTTTTTCAAAATTTAAGAATCATTTTAAACAATTTTATTTTAATCTAGAAAAAATAATAAACATTCTTTTAATTCATTTTCAAAATTTTAGATTTGTAAAAATATAATGAATTATGAAAAAAAAATTAAATCAAAAAATTTAAAAGAACCTTTATTTTGAGATAATAATAGTCATTCATTCTATCTATATAATAATATATAAAAGTAAAAACATTTCAAGACCATACAGCTCGCCACGTGAAATTCCAAGTCAGCCCTATGTTCACCAATTTGAAATAGTCAAACTCGAAGATCATTTTGGGACGGAGGGAGTTTAAAAATTTGTAATTGCAGTAGTACTTTATCTCTCTCCCTATCCAAGTGTAATATAACCTGTATATGGATGTCTATGAACTTTAAGATTGCGGCTTTACTTTTTCCCTAAACTTATTAGTTAGTATACCTATTTCTGAAACTCCCCCCCCCAAAAAAAAAACCTTCTCACGAACTGAATTTACCCAAAAATTGATGGGGAAAACAAAATAATAAAATAAATCCCAACAATTTATTCTTAATTCCCGTTCGTAAAATGAAATGGGTTGTTTGTTATGGGACGGAGGGAGTATCTGATTTGTTACGTTAATGAGGTCATGCTTCACCGTACGTGGAATTCCAAGTCAGCTCTATGTTCACCAATTATTAGCCGCCATGTGTCACATTCAATGAAGAGTTTTATTTTAGATTTTGATTTAAACACAAATTTTAGATTTTAAATCCAAATAAAATATTTTTAAACGTAATAAATTTAAACTACAGCGGTTCAACTACTTCATCCGAAAGAATGTGATGGTGGTAGAAAGTAGAAACATTGTCTTGGAGCATGCACTGATTTCTCTTATCATTATCCCTATATTAGATTTTAGATTATTAGATTATTTTATTTTATTGGATTAAATTTAATTTGTTTAAATTGTATTATTCTCTCCATCCTAAAATGAATGATTTTTTACAAAATTTAAGAATCATTTTAAACAATTTAATTTTAATCTAGAAAAAATAATAAACATTCTATTAATTCATTTTCAAAATTTTAGATTTGTAAAAATATAATGAATTATGAAAAAAAATAAATCTAAAAATTTAAAATAACATTTATTTTGAGACAATAATGGTCATTCAATCTATCTATATAATATATAAAAGCAGAAACATTTCAAGACCATACAGCTCGCCACGTGGAATTCCAAGTCAGCTCTATGTTCACTAATTATTAGCCGCCATGTGTCACATTCAATGAAGAGTTTTATTTTAGATTTTAATTTAAACACAAATTTTAGCTTTTAAATCCAAACAAAATATTTTTAAACGTAATAAATTCAAACTACAGCGATTCAACTACTTTATCCGAAAGAATGTGATGGTGGTAGAAAGTAGAAATATTGTCTTGGAGCATGTACTGATTTCTCTTATCATTATCCCCCATATTAGATTTTAGATTATTAGATTAGTTTATTTTATTGGATTAAATTTAATTTGCTTAAATTGTATTATTCTCTCCATCCTAAAATGAATGATTTTTTTCAAAATTTAAGAATCATTTTAAAAAATTTAATTTTAATCTAGAAAAAATAATAAACACTTATAATGAATTATGAAAAAAAATTAAATCAAAAAATTTAAAAGAACATTTATTTTGAGACAATAATGGTCATTCAATCTATATAATATATAAAAGCAGAAACATTTCAAGACCATACAGCTCGCCACGTGAAATTCCAAGTCAGCTCTATGTTCACCAATTATTAGTCGCCATGTATCACATCTATATAATATATTAAAGCAGAAACATTTCATGCTTTCACAGCTAGCCACGTGGCATTTTGACGTGGAAATTCACGTGGCGGATTTTCATTCATCAACTCAAAAGTTATTGATTTTAAGTACTAATTAACATTAACAATTTTAAAAATTCAATTTCTAAAATTTTCAAAAGTTAATTTCAATATTTGATAAGATTACTGATTACCTATTTCAATATTTAAGATTCATTTACCTAATTTAATCAAAGCCATTGCATCTACTACTGAAAATAAATTTTAAATTCAATATTTTCAAAATTCTGAAGTAAGATGTGAAATAACATTGCATGTTTTAAAATTTAAATGAATAATTGAGATTTATTTGAAGTCTGTTTAAATTGTATTATTCTCTCCATCCTAAAATGAATGATTTTTTCAAAATTTAAGAATCATTTTAAACAATTTAATTTTAATCTAGAAAAAATAATAAATATTCTTTTAATTCATTTTCAAAATTTTAGATTTGTAAAAATATAATGAATTATGAAAAAAAATAAATCAAAAAATTTAATAGAACATTTATTTTGAGACAATAATGGTCATTCAATCTATATAATATATAAAAGCAGAAACATTTCATGCTTTCACAGCCAGCCACGTGGCATTTTGACGTGGAAATCCATGATCGACAAACATGTCGGAACAGTAGAAAGTAAATAAAGGAAAAGCATGGTGTAGACATTGAGAACCTACCTGTCAATGGTCTTGGATGGAGTCCAAGAAAACACTGCATTTTTCAGTTACTTCAATCACAGAATATTTCATTAGAGAATAGCGTACCTTGATTAGTCTCACCTTCTTCTCATTAGACAGGAATTCTGTAGTGTTCAGACGTACATGTCTCAAGTTTGAGTCAACAAGGGGGAATATGATAACATATGTAGATTCCCTGTTCAGAAAGAAGAAAAAATAATTAGTCTAACTTAATGATGAAAAAATACGCCTGATAATTATGATAAAGTAAATCAAGTATCCTTACCCACTCAAAGAGTTAAGCCTTGATGCTAGAAAATTTAAAATATTTTGTTTTTGAAAGAGCAGTTTGTTTGTAGAACTTATCATAAATTCTCCTATAAAATGCCAAATGTATTCAATCTCTCAACTTTGTGTTAAAAAAATCTTATGTGTAATGCTTCTCATCACTATTTCTTTACATCACAGGAAATTTTCTCTCGACAGTGGAGGACGTTGCTAACTCAATTTGGGACGAAAGAGTATGAATTATAATTTAGCACTGTGTCCATGAAGTCTTAATGGATGTTTCACTTTCATTGTAACTCTAAGGGCTTCAAATATCTTATTTTTTCCCTTTCTTTTCTTCTTTTTTGTGTGTGGCTGTGCCCTGTGGGGGTGAATAGAATGGGATGATATGCACATATATCATATTTACATTGTTTAAGTGAATGTTTCATGTATGTATGGTGTTTTACATGGAGTTCTTGGGTTACATGAAAAGATAGTGGCAGTGTGTATTGGAATAAGTTGTGTTATAAGAAAACAACGTTCATTGTCAAGCTCATCCTCATCTTGATGTTAACATCATCGTTGAACTTTATATAGCAATGTAGATCATGGGGGTTTATTAATGAAAAATGTCAAATTTGAAGATTATTTAGGGACGGAGGTAGTATATTTTTTTTCTTAGCATTACTATGCTCCCGTCGAATCTCGACGGGTTACTCACTAGTTTATTGAAGGGCGAAATCAAAATCCCATAAAATTCCTCCCTCGTCAGCTCTTATACCCTACCTAACGTATACTAACCTCCGTCCTATAAAACCTTACTCATTTACTATTCTGACGGTCAATGTAAAAGAACTTTGATCAAGCATTAATGTCAAACTAATCAATCTAATGAAATTTTAAAAATTCTTATTGATAAATCATTTAATGATTTATCAATAACAATTTTTAGATTTTCAATATGACGATTAAATTGACATTTTTGTTTGGTCAAAGTTCATTAGTATTGACCGTCAAAAACAGAAGTGGGTAAGGTTTTATGGGAAAGAGGGAGTATGAGTTATTTTTTCACAATTTGAAAGAACAAATGACTTTTATATCTAGATATAAAAATAATTTCAGTCTTATAACATTAGGTATAAGAGTGTACTTTATTATTTTTTTAATAAAATATGAAAAATTGTGAAAAAATACTCTTATACCTAATTATGTATTCTGCATTTCTTTTGATAGATCTGTACAATCAGATTAGATAGGTTGGGTTGGATTGGCTTAAATTGACTGGGGCTAACCGTGCTCCGAATTTATCAAAATTTTTAATATTTTGCGTTTTTATATTTTATTTGATAAATTAGACTAACATTTTTTTGGTAATATACATACTCCCTTCGTCCAACTACAAATTACACATTTTTTTCATTATGCGTCCCACTACAAATTATACATTTGCTAAAATGAAAATGTTTTATTACTTTTATATTAATGGGACTCAGATGGCATACTCATAAGTCACAACAATAATTCAATTATTATTTCGTATCCCACTTTTTCTCTCCTACCTCACTTTTAATACTCAGAACACCTAATCCACTAACATTTTCTTTAATTCTCAGCAAATAGTAAATGTGTAACTTGTAATGGGATGGAGGGAGTATATTTTATATGAATCAAAACATTTACACTTATAAATTTTGCAGAATTGTATTCAATTTTTTCTTATCTTTTATTGTACATAGTTTGTACTTATTATGAGTTAACTTCTAACATTATAAATGATTGAATTAATGATATTAGCTATTATCTTTGACAAATAATGATTTTATAATATAACAATTATCATCTAAAAAATAGACAGTTAGAAATTGATCTTATATAGTAAGTTGAACATCTATTAATATTTACCATGTATAGTAACTATTAGGTTATATATTAATAGTTACCCGAGATAAGTACATATTTCATTCTTGACCTACAGTTACTTTCTCGTTTTAGTCTGTAATGTATTTTTTTATAACCCCCCCCCTTAATCTTGTGTTTTTTGATTGATTTCGTCCTTACGTCAATCCTCCGTTCAATTTCCGTTAAAAATGCCTATGTAGCATGTTGACGTCATTTAAATGCTTAGTTGGCCCCTTAATCTTGTGTTTTTTGATTGATTTTGTCCCTTCATTCCCAGCCAAGTAATCTTTAAGTAATTGAGGATGATACTCCAGAATCCCCCGAAATATTATGTCCCGGATGTCCTCTTTTGTTACCCTACGCCTCTCAAACTCAAACTCCAACTTTGAAATAGGCTGACAAGAAGGTTCCCTTTCTACCTTAGCCAGGCCCTTGAAGTAATCAACCAAACATGTATTCAAAAGATCCAGCAACGTCCCTTAGAAGAGCAATCGGGGAAAAATTATTTGCATCCAAAGCTTCAGCTAGATCTGCCACGTGTTCAAAACATCCAGCAACGTCCTCCAGAATGAGATGAACAAGACAAACACTTGTGCCGATATTCAGCATATCAAAAGTAAATTGTAGTTTACGGCATATCTTCTTGTCATCGAAAACAGAAAAGGGAAATGAAATTGGTGAGGTGCCAAAGACATACCATATCCCAGGCTGCTTCATCTAAGCTTCTTCTACAATCAATTGCTTCAAGTATTGCAAGTTCTGCCTTTTTCTGTGTTACCTGCATGCAAACATGAAAGTGAAAATACTTCATTGATCTTATTACAGAAAATAGGTTTGAAATGCTCTCAAAACTGCGAGTTCAATAGCAAGTCTCAAACACATTCAGTTGTGACACTTTATTTTTTGGTCCGTCCCAAAGTAAGTGTTTCGTTACTAACTAAAGAAATAGTTTATCTGACTTTCACACAGTTGATTTGCGGCATTCCACATATTGATGCAATCTAGCGACCAAGATTACACATTATGAAAAGTATATCATTTTGATCATAATCATTGGATTAATTAATAAACAGAAAGGCAATAGCATAAGCCTCTGGGGCCAAAGCAGCTTAAAATATCAATGCAAAATAATACTATATGAAACAATAACTTGAAAATAAGATACGATGAGCTTATAGCTAACATGAAAAGGAGGAAAACAAGGGTTACATACATACATCATTTCAGTTTATTTTCCGACTGCCCACTCTCTCAGCCTGAAGCCCAGAGAAAGCCTTACAGGGAGGAAGCAAAGCTGAATGAAATTTTGATATCAACTCATTATTTGCATGCACAATGTAACACAGAATTGCTGAAGCACTTAACTTTATTACCCGCCTTACTGACACGAGTCTCGGAGTAAGAAGGTCTGGCACTTACAGGCGAAATGTGGATTCTATCCATTATGTTAACCTGAGGAGCGTCTAGAATAACCTTTGGCGAGGACAGTGCCCACTGCATACCCCATATTGCTAGTGGCCTCATGTACATCAGTGATCGATAGTGCCCGTCCAGTGCCCAACCCTCTGGAGTCTGAAATGCGTATCTGCATATTCCAAGCCACGAAAAATTAGACAAAATCATGAGATTATTCCTTCTATTTTTCAGCAACTAGTCAGGGAAGCACATCAAGTAAAAAGTCTCAAAAAAACTAGTTTTCCATCTACCACCATTTTTCTCTCCTTGACTCCTTCCTAGGCACTGTGAAAGATTGAACTACAATCTGGCATTTGTACTAAACTAAGAGAAATTTGGATTCCTTTTTTGTTTTAACTGTTGCTTCTAACTACACTTGACATCATGAAGGGGAACAGTAGGCGCAAAAGCGTTTAGAAAGATAGAATTTAAGAAAAGAAGAACGCAGACTAGAAGAAGAATCAAGAAGAAGAAATAGGAGAGAGGAGAACAAGCACACAATAAAGTTTTAAAGCTTACTCAATATATGAATCTCAACTCTGAGTAGCTATGAAAGCTAACATGAATATTTATATGCTAAACTAAATCCTAACAATGCTAGGAAAAGGAAATACTAATCTATAGAGACTAAGAAACCTTAAAATATTAGATGATTATGACAGAATACTAACATAATATGAATGAAACCTGGGTCCCGCTACTCACAACAGCTTCTAAAGCGGCCACCTATAATAAAAGACCCCATTCAGTTTCCAAGATAACCACATAATATGAATAATACGGAATAGCCAAGAATTACCTGCTCTGCAAGTTTATCTATCTGCTCTCTAACTTCAGCAACAGCCTCACTGCCTCTTGATAATTCAGTGCTCGCTTTCACTTCTTCGAGATCCATTTCTTTGCCAGCCAAGACCGAGTTCTCCATAACTACCACTTTTGAGTTATCCTTTAGCCCTGCTATGTGCAATGCTGTCCAAGCCCAAAATAAGTTGCCAGGGAGGCCATCTGCAGAAAGAATAAGGTTACATCAGCAATACTTTATGTAAGAGATTTACTAATCCGAAGAAAAAATGCTCAAAGTTCGAACGACAATTACTTCCGTTGTTCAGCTCAAAGAGTCCAACTCTCTATTCCATTACATTCCTTTACAGAGTCTTGCTTAACAAAACTTACAGATCTTATGAGTTCTCAAATCTATCATCATTAAAACTAGTTGGTTTAATCCTTTGAAAGTTTCGTGTAGCTAGGAGACTTGGATCACGCAATAGGCAAAGGATGTGAGTACAGATGTGTCTCACAACTGTCCACACATCCACAGATAATGCAGCGGAATAAAGTAAATAAAAGTAAATAAAATGCAATAACTCAAGAGTTATATACGCTTACTGATCTGTGTGATCAGCAAACTAGGCTTACGCCCAAAAACCTTTTCACTATAAAAACTTATGTTTCTTACAAAAACAAATAAGTGAAAAACTAAAATATGAAAATACTAAACAAGTTCTAATCACCTTCTATGATATGAACAACTCCCCTTTCCCAAGTAGGACTTATTCAATCAGAAGTAAAACAAGAGAACTTTATGAAAACCTAGATGTGAGTTACGGATGTAAGCTCACAACCTAAAACAACAATGTCGAATGACTATGAAGAATGTGATTTTCTCTCGTAAATTGTGTAACTTCTCTTTGTGCTGAATGCCTTGTATTTATAGAGCACCTTGGAGAAGATCTTCATGCAATCGACCTCTTCCTTTGTGAGATTCCTTTTCCTATATGAAAACATATAACACACTCACAAGGAAATCAAATATTAGTAGGTTAGTCCTAATATAAAACTATGTACATAAATAAAAGATATTTACATAATTACAATCTCTTAATAAAAGTAAGATACTTATAAATCTCCATGAAAGTCTCAAAATCTTCTTACCATAATAGAAGACAAATTAAATAAGGAAACATAAATATGTTCCCATAAAACTCACGTTTTCAATCTCCCCCTATTTTGGACTTTCTGGTCAAAACCAAAGATTTATAACAAACATAATATTATGACCACAGAATATAGAAAAAACATAACTCCCCCTGAATGGATGTGTGTCCAGATGTGTATACACATCCACACATAAAAACTGCAAAACAGAATTAGAACAGAATACTAGCAGTTCATTAAGCAAAATCAAAAAACCATTCAGCCATGTCCTACTTAAAGCTATTACAAACCATTGTTTAAAAAAACTAACCAACTAAAACAGAAAATTAAAATTGTCTTTAAAAACCATCAATTCAAAAAACTTTTCTCCCCCTAAGTTAAAGTTCCCAGCCCCTCCAACTAGTAGCAGACACAGCAGTGTTCCAAATTTTATCTCCTCCAAAAGCAGCAGCAGCATCAGCAACTTCTCCCCCTTTTTGAGCAGAAAGTGAAGCATGCCATTTGAGAAGATTAGCCTTAAGAGCTTTAAGGTTGTTGGCATGGGCAGTGGAGGCTTGAGCTTGAGCTTCAGCACTGGCAATCTCAGCATCTAAATCCTTCATCTGAACATCAAATGGGGTTACAGCTGTGGGTTCAGATGTATCCACATCTGGCATAGTAATTTCAGGAGATGTACCCACAGGAAGATCAACATGCCTTTGCTTAGGGTCTAACAGAGTTTTGGTCTCCTTAAACAGAGCAAAGTTATCAACTCTTTCTTCTCCTCTTTCAGTCTTCACTCCATTAGCAATGATGATTTGGGAGATTAAAGAAGGGTAAGGCAAAGACCATTTCTTTGAGGGAGACTCTCCATAATCACAAATTTTTCTAAAAATGAATTCCCCAAAATTAATGTGCCTCTTAAGTCCCAATCTATACAGAAGCAAGGCTTGCATTCTAGTAACAGAGGTTTTGTTATTGGAGGGACACAAATTGGCAGCAAGGATGGAGTGGAGAAAACAATAAAGGGAAGATAATGAACCACTACCTAAATCCTTAGGCTTTACAAAGCCGTGAAGTGACCTTTCCATGTGTGAGAGCAGAAACCAGTTCATCCTCCTCAATAGAAACTATATCATCAAGATTATCACTCAATCCAAGAAAATCATTGATAACTGAAGGTGTAAAGTGAACAAATACTCCTCTAACATAAACACCAGTGGAATCCAATTCCTTATCTTCTTTCTCCTGATCAAGCTCTTCTCTTCCAAGCTTGAAGTTCTCATCTGAGGCAGTGTCATCACTCTCAGAACTTGAGTCAGATTCATCTTCAAAGGGTTCTAGGTCAGTCTCAGCCACCTTTTTCTTTCCCTTTAAATCTATTAAAATCTTAGCTAAGGGTTCATCATCACTGAAGGAAATAAGGTCCTCAACAGGACTAGAGACCAAGGGAACAGAGGGCTCAAAGAACAGACTAGAAACATTATCCCTAGGGGGTAAAGCAAGATTTGGGGATAATGGGATCGGATGAAATTATGGGAGAAGTAGGAGCAATTGGTTCAACAGATTTTGCATGGTGAACAAGATCAACAGTGGATTAGAGGTTCAACATGGGGAGCATCAACAGAATCAACAGGGGGTGCAACCTCAGAAGGAGCAACAACAGGGACAGGATCAATAACAGGAATTGACGATTTAGACCTAGTCCTAATAAGAGGAGCCATTACCTCTTCTTCTTCTTCTATTTCTTCAAGAACAATGGCAGTTGAAGGTTTCCCGCCAGGTTTCGTTAGATTCTTAGCTTTGTCAGACTCTGACAGCTTGCGAACCCTACCAGATCGACGAAGATTGCGACGAGGTACCGGCGGTGCAACAGACTTTGGGGCTTTAGCTTGAGACAACTTCCTCTTCTTAGTTGACGATGGTTCTACAGCAATGGCGACATCCGATGGTGGAATCACCGGAGAGGATGGAGCCTTAGGGTTTACCTCAGTTGAAACATTCACGGCTTCCAATGAAGGGGATTTGGGAGAAGAAGCTTCCATTGTTGGTTCAGACGAGGGTGATGGAGAAGAGAAATCAGCAAGAAATTTTGAGATTACAGGATTTAGGAGAATGGAGTCCTCTCTTCTTGCTATTGAAATCGGCACAATGTCAAGAACGTCTTCTTCTCTTATATTCGAATGCTCGGCCATTTAACAGAGAGATTTGGGGTTGGTTGAACAGTATAATGAGAAATTAATGCAAAGTGTGTGAATTTGTGTGCAAACGGGAAGGAAGAACAAAGGGTTTTAACAAGGATTATGAGGGAGGAGACGGATGTGAGGTAAAATAAATACTCACAGCTCCCCCTTTCCAAATAGAATTAGGAATCCTTTTCCAAACAGGTAATCACACCTCAAAATCCTTAAGAGTCCTCCAACGGCTAGAAAACCTTTGAGGTTACCACACACAAGCACCTTTCAAGAAAATAGGGGATCAAATTTAAATCAAGATTTTGTAAGATTTTTATGAAAACACAAATTGCTTCGGCATATCTTTATTTAAAATAGAATCCCAAAAGAATTTTTCAACCTTTTCAAACAAGGATTGATACACATCTTTTCTTTTCATGAAAGATATTGGAGATCAAAAACCTATATAATCAAAGAGTAAATTAAGAGAGAAAATTAATTAACTAGCATATTTACAAAGCTCCTATATGTCCTAAAATGCAATATGCCTAGCATGATGCAAACACACAAGTGAAGGAAATATTCTCAGTTTATGGATGTGGCATAGGATGTGAGTCACATATTGGGACACATTTAGATCACAAAAAGTCAATGAGCAAGAATCCAATCCGCACACCTCTAGGATGCATCCACCAATTTTTTGTTGTGGAATTTTTGCAATGTGAGTAGCTTTCACTTTACTTGATCCCAAAGATAGCCCTTTTTCCCAAAGATCTTATCAAGTTTGACTTCAAGTTTTCTTATGAAAATCACTTGATCACAATGGTATGGCTTCATACTAAGGGTGAAGTAGTCGTTTCTCACACATTTTTATATATTTTTTTCTTTTAGCACCCACTGTGAGATACCTAGGAAGGTTATACCAAGTAATCAAAAGATTACATGGACAGAAATACTCACAATTAAGTGATCAAAAATAATGTCAAAGATGAAGACTCACAAGTGACCACACTGAGAAATTTCGTGCAATGTATGATATTTTTGGATTTTTCTTTTATGATTTTTTTTTTTTTTTTTTTTTTTTTTTTCGCTTAAACTAATCTACAGATGTGTTAGAGGATGTGAGACACATCCGGTCTCACAACCTTAGATATCACACAAGCCAAGAGACTTCCTCAAGGAGGAAAATCTCTCCAAATCTAATGCCTTTGTAAATATATCACCAATTGATTTTCGGTCCCAACAAATTCCTGCATACACGCTTTTTGCTCTACAAGATCTCTAATGAAATGATGTCTAATATCAATGTGCTTTGTTCTAGAATGTTGAACAGATTTTTAGATATGTCCAAGGCACTTTTGTTATCACAAAAGCAAAAACTTTGCTATTTAATCCATAATCTTTTAGCATTTGATTCATCCAAAGTAATTGTGTGCAGCAAGAACTCCCAAGGGCAACATATTCAAATTTCAAGAAGCTGACAAGGACACACAATTTTGCTTCCTACTATACCAAGACACAAGATTATTACCTAGGTAGAAACATCCACCGGTGGTACTCTTTCTATCATCACTATTTCCAGCCCAATCGTAATCAAGTGTACCCAACCAAATTTGTGTTTGTTTCTTTAGAGTAATGTAGACCTAGGTTCACAAATTCCACTCACATACCTAATGATCCTTTTCAATGCTTTAAGATGGGACACTTTAGGGTTGGCTTGGTATCTAGCACAGAGACATACACCGAACATAATGTCGAGGTCTACTTGCGGTTAGGTAAAGCAAACTTCCTATCATGCTTCTATAAAGGGTTTGATCAACACTCTCACCATCAGAATCATGACTTAGTTTTTGGGAAGATCCCATTGGGGTTCTTTGATGTGAAGAGTGTTCAACCTCAAACTTTTTCACTAGATTCTTGGCATACTTAGACTGTGAAATGAACATACCATCTTTGAATTGCTTAATCAGAAGCCTAAGAAAAATTCAACTCACCTACCATACTCATCTCAAATGTGGAAGTCATGCTATCCACAAATTCAGCTAGCATTGGATCAGAATTTGATCCAAACACAATGTCATCTACATAGATTTGTGCCACAAGAATCTCTTTCTTATTTCTTCTCACAAACAAGGTTTTGTCAACTTCACCTCTCTTGAATCCTAGTCGAAGTAAATGGTCAATAACCTACCATACCAAGCTCTAGAGGCTTGCTTTAGCCCATACAGAGCTTTCTTCAGTTTATACACATGATTAGGATATTTGGAGTCCACAAAGCCTTTAGGTTGTTCAACATAGGCTTCCTCATTTAATATCCCATTTAAAAAGGAACTCTTAACATCCATTTGATGAAGAGTAATCTTGAGGTAACAAGCAATGGCTAACAAAAGCCTAATGGACTCAATTCTTGCAACAGAGCAAATGTCTCCTCAAAGTCAATTCCCTCAATTTGAGTATAACCTTGAGCAACTAACCTAGCTTTATTTCTAGTTATCACACCTTGCTCATCGCTTTGTTCTTAAAAATCCATTTGGTTCCTATTACATTACCATGTGAGGGTCTAGGAACAAGAGTCCATACCTCATTCTTTTCAAATTGAATTAATTCATCTTGCATAGCCATAATCCAAACAAGATCTTTTAATGCTTCAAGAATATTCTTAGGTTCAATTTTAGAAACAAAACAATGTAAGCTTACCCGAGAGTATGCCGAGGAGCAACTCCATAAACCAGCCATCTTTCTATAATCAACTTTGTCCTTTTGTCTAGTTCTCACTTGAGCATGCACATCTCCCACAACTTGTGAAGTGGGGTGGTTTTTCCTGGATTTTTGAAGGGATATCCTTTGACCTATCCACACACCCATTCACATTACCTTCTGGAGCATCATCCCGATCGTAATCGCAGGAACCGTCCTCGCCACAGGAGTTTGAGTGGATGTGGGTGCAGATGTGGGTTCAGATGTGGAGGCATGTGTCCACATCCTTGGTTACATCCTTGTCAGTTCATCATTTTTAACAAAGATCGAAGTTTCTTTTGCTTTTTCAAAGACTGCTTTCTTCATCCTTCCACCAAAGAAGCAACCCGAAACATCATCCTCAGCGAGTCTTGAGGTTAAGATCAAGTGAGTCATCAAATTTAACATTAGCAGATTCCATAATGGTCTTAGTTTTGAGATTGAAAACTCGTAAGCTCTACTGTTTGTGGAATATCCCATGAAAATTGCTTTGTCACTCTTTGAATCAAACTTGGACAGTATTCTCTATCATTGAGAATATAACAAACACAACCAAACACATGAAAATATTTTACAGCTTGGTTTCTTTCCAAGGAGAATTTGATATGGGGTGACAAAGTGCTACCAATCCTTAGAAACACCCTATTGCCAATGTGACAAGCAAGAGTTTAAAGCTTCGCCCAAAACTTTTTGGACAAGTTCTTTGAACTTAGCATGACCCTTGCCATTTCTTGTAAAGTTCTATTCTTTCTTTCAAAGAATTCCATTTTGCCGTGGGGTGATTGGTGCGTAAAACTCATGAGTGATTCCCTTAGAATTGCAAAAATTGGTGAACATTTGATTCTCATATTCAAGGCCATGGTCGACCTGATCCTCACAAGCCTTAAGGCCATACAGATTTCTAACTCTTTTGTACCAATTCTTGAATTCTCCAATTGTTTCGACTTTTCTCTTAAGAACATTACCCAAGTGTACCTAGAATAATCATCAACACACACAAAGGCATACTTTTTCCTACCAAAGCTTTCTACTTCAATAGGTCCCATTAAATCAAGTGAATCATCTCCAAACATCTAGTTGTGGAGCATTGTTGGACCTTTTATGTGATGCTTTTGTTTGTTTTCCTTTTGACATGAACCACGGACATCGTGGTTCTTGAAGTTCAGTTTAGGGAGGTCTTTAATGGCTTCAAACCTTTGAAGTTCTTCCGTAGTTCTACAAAGCCTAGCATGCCCTAATTTTTGGTGCCACAGATTGACATCATTAGCTTTTGAGCTTAGGCAAGAAAGATTGTCACCAAATTGGTAACAATTATCGCCAGATCTAGGACCAAAAACACACATTTATTATCCTTATCAAACACTTCACACAAGTGCTTATCAAACTTCACAAATAGGTCATCATCACACGCTTGATCGATGCTTATTAGGTTGGCTTTCAAGCCTTCCACATGGTACACATTGTGCAATTTTGGGAGACCCTTGACATCTAGGGTTCCTTTCCCAACAATCTTTCCTTGAGCACCTCCACCAAAATTTACTTTCCCTCCATTAATTATTTCATAGTCAAGTAGGACTCGCTTGGTTCCAAATCATGTGCCTAGAGCACCCACTATCAAAATACCAAGAGCCGAGAGACAAGACTCTTGAGGGAAGAGTATACAACATTGCAGTGGTAATTGGTTTGGCTACCCACTGTTTAACAGTTTTCTTTTTGGGTTGCAGAGGTCTCAGATTGACCGGATGTGTGTTAGGATGTGCATACATCTTCTCACACATCCGAGGCCGTTTGAAGTTACCGCATTTTTTATCGGCCCTTAAGTTTGTAACAGAAGGGCCTAATGTGACCAGGAGCCAGGCAGTAATGATAGATGTAATGCCTCTTCCTTGGTCTCTTCTCACTCAGAATGACTTTTTCTTTAAAAGCTTGTTTTTTCACATTTTTAGAGGTAGAACCCTCATATCCCTCCTTTACAAAATTATTTTCAAAGCCTATACCAATTTTGTCACGTTGACCCATAGAAATAGCTTCTTCCATTTTCATTTTACTTTTGTTTAACTTAGTGAAACTATTATCAGCTTTTTCACATTCATTCTTGAATTTTTCAAGGTCAACTTCTCTTTTGGTCACAAGGACTTCAAGTCTTGCAATGGTATCCTTTTGAGCATCATTTTCTTTTGAAAGTACAGCTTTTTCATCTTCACAAGCAGCTAATTTATCAGACAGAGATTTGTTTACCTTAACAAGTACCTCAATTTTGTCCAATCTTTTCATCCAATCTGTATGCAGCTCCTTGTATGTGGCAAAGAGTTCCTCATAGGGAATGTCTCTTTCTTCATCTTCATCATCTGAATCTCCTTTTATAGAGAAACAGTTCAGCTCCAGTTCAGATGTGACACCAGATGTGTACACAACTGAGCCCACATCCAAGGGTTTTTCAGGAATATATTCTTCTATATCTGCAGAAAAAGCATTAAACACAGAATGGCAATTTAAGACAGACATGTTAGCCACTTCTTCTTCCTCATCCTCACTGTCACTAAGGGTAGCGCTTAAGCTCATCCCCTTCTTTTTAAGTGTGTTAGCACACTCATTGGCATAATGACCAAAGCCACGACATGCCCTACATTGGACGTATTCGATGATTTATTTTCAAAACTTGGCTTCTTGAATCCGAAATGGTCGTTGCTAGGTTTTGGCTTTTCAAAGAAGATCGAAGTAGGTCTATTGGGGAATTTGCTTATCCTTCTATTTTTCAAGATAGAACTGAATTTCTTTGAAATAAAAGCAACATCCTCATCTTCAAGATTAGACTTGTCAATTTCAGAGGATAATTCCACAAGCTCTTTTGGTAGAGCAGCAAAGACTTTTAAGGGCAAGACTGTGTGTTTTGTTTTTCTTCTCGAGCCTCAAGGTTAAGCTCAAACACATCAAGATTCCTATGATGGTGTCAAGACCTACGGTATTTGTGTCCTTTGTTTCTTCAATCACACTTACTTTAATGTTAAACCTCTCGTGCAAGGTCCTTAGAATCTTACTAACAAGTCTTGCATTGGAGATAGATTCTCCTAGACTTGTGCATTCATTTGAAATCTCATGAATCTTAGCAAGATATGACACAATATCCTCGGTTTCTTCCATTCGAAGTAACTCAAACCTATCCATTAAAATCCTAAGCCTGCTAGCCTTCACACTTGGTGCTCCCTCACATTGAGTTTGCAAAATATCCCAAGCAGCTTTGGCTATACTTTCATTTGTTATAAGCTTGTACATATTCCCGAAACATGGCTGGAAATAGCACCCATGGCTTTTGAATTGTAATTTGCAGCTTGTATTTCATCAAGAGTCCATTGTTCTTCAGGTTTTCTTTCAAAGAAGGACTCACCAACACCAAGATGGCTTTTTCTCCACAAGAGGAGGTTGCCATGCAACAAGAATGCACATCCAAGCTCTTTCATCAATACTTTTGATGTAATTTCGCATCTTAGACTTCCAAAGAGAATAATTTGTGCCATCCAAGACAGGGGCCTATTTTGGTGATTTTGGCATTCCATAATGACTACACTTTCTGGATCAACACTCAGCAATATTTCGAGAGTTCGCTTGATACCAATTGAAAGTTTCGTGTAGCTAGGAGACTTGGATCACGCAATAGGCAAAGGATGTGAGTACGTATGTGTCTCACAACCGTCCACACATCCACAAACATAATGCAAATGAATAAAGTAAATAAAAGTAAATAAAATGCAATAACTCAAGAGTTATATACGCTTACCGATCCGTGTGATCGCAAACTAGGCTTACGCCCAAAACCTTTTCACTATAAAAACTTATGTTTCTTACAAAAACAAATAAGTGAAAAACTAAAATATGAAAAATACTAAACAAGTTCTAATCACCTTTCTATGATATGAACAACTCCCCTTTCCCAAGTAGGACTTATTCAATCAGAAGTAAAACAAGAGAACTTTATGAAAACCTAGATGTGAGTTACGGATGTAAGCTCACAACCTAAAACAACAATGTCGAATGACTATGAAGAAAGTGATTTTCTCTCGTAAATTGTGTAACTTCTCTTTGTGCTGAATGCCTTGTATTTATAGAGCACCTTGGAGAAGATCTTCATGCAATCGACCTCTTCCTTTGTGAGATTCCTTTTCCTATATGAAAACATATAACACACTCACAAGGAAATCAAATATTAGTAGGTTAGTCCTAATATAAAACTATGTACATAAATAAAAGATATTTACATAATTACAATCTCTTAATAAAAGTAAGATACTTATAAATCTCCATGAAAGTCTCAAAATCTTCTTACCATAATAGAAGACAAATTAAATAAGGAAACATAAATATGTTCCCATAAAACTCACGTTTTCATCCTTTAACTAACATATCTGGAGAATAGTTTTTAATACAAAAAGTGACTTTGAAAAGTGGAGTATTTGAATGGAACGAAGGGATCTTATAACAATGTTAGCTAAGACACTACGGATTCTTGTTACAAAATCTAAAAGAGTAACCAAGAAACTGGCCAAGGGGTGATGGCTTTCACAAAACAGACATCCTGAACAGCTTGTGACTGGATCTACAATTGACAAAGCCTTCCCTTGCCACATAGTAGGAGATATCCTACAGATGAAACAAGTATTGTAAGTGAAGTGCCATCAATGTATCCAAGTGGGGCATGTCGTGGAAATTACTCCCGTCGTGATTGAGCGATCTATGTGCTTCAGATACAATCATAAGGTCTCATAAAGGATTTTAAAACACTTACCTCATGCGTCACTTTAAAATCCTTCAAGGAGGAAGAACTCAAATGTAGTATAGACATTTTCTTTATGACATCAAGACCATGCTTCCTTGAGAACCTTGGTGTTCTGCCCTCATTTCAAAGTAGTTCCTCTCCTCCATCTTAAAATGAATGTCCAAAAAAAATAATCAAATTTGCTCTTGATCGAGAGCAAATTTGGACATTCATTTTGGGATGAAGTATTAGTTATCACATTGTTTGACCCCAATAAAAACACTTAATACCAAATAAGGCAGTCTTATAAATTACCTGGGTACCAACCAAAAGGAAAACATCAGCACCTTCCAATCCACTGATGCTGCTATTCAACAAATAACCTGAACGCAAATCAGCATTTGTATTCTTTCCATTTCCTTCACACCAGACATTGTTCGACCCCATTTTATTCAAGAAATCTTTCAGTGCTATCATGGATTCTCAGACGTACGCTTTTCCAAAGAACTCCAACAATTTCTTCTGGCTTAACTTGGTGCATAACCTCCGCAACCACAGCAAGAGCATCGCGCCAGCCCACAGCCTTAAAGCGTCCATCAGCATCACGAATCATGGGGTCATTTAGCCTCTGCCTTTTCAAACCATCATAGCAGAATCGTGTTTTGCCTGAGATCCATTCCTCATTAATGTCCTGTGCAAGATGAAGGTTCATTGCAATTGATGATTAGAACCTTCAAAAAGGACACCCAAAAGTGTGAAACTTCAAAAAAGACGGAGGTGTGTTATACACACACAAAAAAAAATACTTGTGAAAGTAGAAACACATTACCTCATTTAAATGTGGAACAATGCGCATGACCTCTGGACCTCTACTGTCAATACGAATGTTTGAACCAACTGCATCAGTGACATCGATAATCTCAGTGCCCTACAACTCCTAATTTCTGGCTTTAAAGGCAAATGGCTTTGAGGTGAGTGCTCCTACAGGGCATGTATCAATTACATTCGCAGATAGTTCACTTGTCATATTGAAAGTTCTTCAGATTCTATAGACTACCCATACTAAAGCTGCAGATTACAAGTAGACATGAATCTACCCATTCAGACATTTTAACAAATAGTTGAACTACAACTAATGACCAAATTGAACCTAAACCTTAAAATTGCAACAAAGAGTAAAAGAAAAGTAGTAAAATCGAAAATATATTTTTACCTCTGTAGTTCATGCTGCTTACGAATTGATTGCTCTCAATAAAGATCCATAAAACCCCAGAAAATTGCAAGATGAGAGAGATCAAAACCCCTAAATTTTAAAAAAAAAAAAATTAGATCTAAATCAAACTCAAACAAATTTGAAGAAAATCAACAAAGAAGGGGAAGAGAATGGAGTAGAAGCAAAGAAAGACGCGTTGCCTGGAGGAGACGAGAGAGAACAGATGATTGTGAGAAGATGAAAAGGGTTTCCAATTCTAAACCCTAAAATTGTAAGAGATTCGAAATTTGAGTTACAGCGAGAGCCTGTTAAGCAAGGAAAAGCGGTGGTGGTGGCGATGGCTGGTGGCGGTCGGTGGTGTGATCTGTCGTCGTCTTGTGCTCCTCGTCGGTTTTGGTTCTCGTCGGTTTAATGGCGCTGAAGAAGAAGAAGAAACAACGATCTATATACCTAAAAAACAAAAAACAAAAAAAACCTCTTATGAAACGTTAACTTGCAAATCGTTTCTATAAAGCGCTATATTAGCGCTTTCCAAGATAAATTTATCAAATATGCGCTATCTGAGTTAATTATGTTGTATTTGTTTATTTTTTTTGTCTTTGTTATTATATTTGAAGATATGGATGCGTTATGTAAGAGCACACCTTAGATAGCGCTTTATAAAAGCGCTATCTAAGTTGCGTTTCCTGAGAGTCAATCTGTACTAGTGGATGTAACTGGAGGATATATGCTACTTATCAACAAATGGACAATACAATGCAAATTAAGTCTTATAACCATATCCATAATAAGAAAGCATGTGTGCTCAATTTTTAAGGTGAAGATAGTTACCTCTAGATGGTTGGCAAAAGAGTATGCACCTCAAATCAGGGAAAATCCAAACTGGAGCCTTACTGCTTTTAAGAAAGCAGTCTTGGAAAAACATAAGATCAATGTCACTTTACTGCAATGCTATAGAGCTAGAAAGTTTGGTTTGGCTGAAATTGAGTCTGTTTTGATAGAACACTATGCTAGACTGTGGGACTATAGGGAAGAGTTGTTGAGGAGTAATCCAGATAGTACAGTGGTATTAGAAGGAATCGATTTAGTTCCTTCATCACCTCCACTATTTGATAAATTGTACATATGTTTTAATGCACTAAAGAAAGGGTGGTTAGCTGGATGTAGACCCGTTATAGGGTTGGATGGGTGTTTTCTTAAGAGTTTTTGCAAAGGGCAATTGTTGTGTGCCGTGGGAAGAGATGGAAACAATCATATGTACCCGATTGCTTGGGCAGTAGTGGATGTTGAGAGCACAGAAACATGGACATGGTTTTTGATGTTGCTTAATCAAGACATTGGCTTTGATAATGGACATGGTCTAACATTCATATCGGACCAACAAAAGGTTAATTTCTAATAATTTATTTTTAGTTTATTCTAATAATTTTACTTGCTAATAATCTAATAAGTTATGTTTTTTACAGGGACTATTGAATGGTTTAAGTCAAATATTCTCATTTGCAGAACATAGAAATTGTGCCAGACATATATATGCAAACTTTAGGTAATTCGTCTTTTTTAAGCATGTAACTTTATTTATTATCTCTCCAATTATAATCATTTTGCTTTAATATTTTATTGTAGGAAACATTTATCAGGAGCGTTGTTGAGAAATCTTTTCTGGAAGGCAGCTAAGAGTAGTACATAGCCTGAGTTTTTAGCCAAGATGGATGAAATAAAGAAATCTAGCAATGCAGCCTACGAGTACCTCAAGATAAGTAAACGAGAACACTGGTGTAGGGCTTTTTTTTTCACCAATGTCTTGTTGTGACAATGTGGAGAATAACCTATCTGAGTCATTTAATTCTTACATCTTAGGTGCTAGACAAAAACCATTGATTTCAATGTTAGAGGATGTGAGACAAGCATTGATGTGTAGGTTGAGTGAAAAAAAGAAGTTGTTTCTGAATATGGATGACCATTTGTGCCCTAGAATTAGAAAGAAACTTGATATTGCCAAGAATGAATTTAAATTTTGGGAGTGTAAGAATAATGGTGACCAAGTCTTTGAAGTGAGAAGAGGGATGGAGGGATATTCAGTTGATCTTTTGACCAATACTTGTAGTTGTCGAATGTGGCAGTTATCAGGAATTCCGTGTGCTCATGCTGTGTCAGCCATTTGTTTTATTAATGATGATTGTGATAGGTTTGTATACCATTGGTTACATAGAGATTATACGGTTCATGCATATGATTACAGTTTGCAACCTGTTAATGGTCAGAACTTATGGCCTAGGAGTGGGAAGCAACCATTGCTTCCACCAAGTAAAAGAAGAAATCCTGGTAGGCCCAAGACGTTGAGATACAGAGAGTGGACAGAGGGAAGGTATTCCGGTTCCAAGAAGAAGAAAGCTGAAAAGGAATGCAATAATCCTAGTGAGATTGTTAAAAAGGGAAGGCAAATGAGGTGCACCAATTGCAATCAATGGGGACACAATAAAAGAAAGTGCAGTAATGAGAGGGTGGAGGGTGATGCATGTTGGGATGTGGAGTCAAAACCATGGATAAAGGAATCAAGAAGAAAATCGCCGGAGGAGTGACTGTCGAGCTGGGCGACCGCCCAAGGTGGTGATGGGCGACCGCCCAGTAGTACAGAAGGTATGGCTCGGGGATTTCCAACTTGGGCGACCACCCATGGCGTGGTGGGCGACCGCCCACGTGATGAGGAGGATATTTCTGCAGCTGATTGGTTTCCTATTTGGACAAGATCTCCTCCTACATTGGTGATTCCTTTTGATAGTAGTATTTGGATAGAAAGAAGATTACTTTCTTGAGTAGGAATTCGAATATTACTAGGATTTGATTTATTGTTCCCTATAAATACATGTGATAGCCTAGAAAAAAATTGTAACATCTGAAAATATTAGAGAGAATATTTTGGCTTGGTAGCGCCCGGACGTAGTTGTTGTTGCAACGAACCAAGTTAACAATTCTTGTGTGTTCCTTTGTGTGTGATTTACTTTTCGTGTGTATTACTCTTATTATTACTCCAAGCTTGGGCCGTTCCGCTGCGTGAATTCACAACAACTGGTATCAGAGCTTTTGGTTTTGTCGAATCATTGCTTGGGTTATTTTTTGCTATGGATTTCTTGGGACCTTTGGAGGATGATAATAAGGTGTTGATCGAAAAGTTTGATGGGACGGATTTCAATTTTTGGAAGACACAAATCGAGGATGTTCTGTGGAACAAGGATTTGTATCAACCATTAAAAGAAAAGCCGGCGGACATAGAGGAAGCAAAATTCGAAATCATGGATCGGAAAGCATTAGGGCTTGTTAGGCAAACGTTGACCAAGGATGTGGCGAAGAATGTTTTGGAGGCGAAGACTACCATGGAGATGTTACAGATGTTGGCGAGCATGTACGAGGCACCATCGGCGGCGAATAAAGCTCATCTAATGAGGAAGCTGTTGAACATAAAGATGGTGGAAGGCATGTCGGCAACAAAGCATATAAGTGAATTCAAATCTACTGCGACCCAACTGTCTTCCGTGGCTGTTACTCTTGATGACGAGGTACTAGCGTTGATATTACTTTCTTCTTTACCTGAAAGTTGGGATACGACTGCGATAGCAGTTAACGTTTCAACAGGAAAAGTGAAGTTGATGTTTTCGGATGTCGTTGATGTGATTCTTGGCGAAGAAATTCGTAGGAAGAGCAAGGGTGGGATATCGGGGCTAGCACTAAATGTCGGTGAAAAGAGTAAGGGTGGCAAGAAGGTGATTACTTGCTATGATTGTGGGGGAGAAGGGGCACTTTAGGAGAAGTTGTCAAGCTTGGCCAAAGGCAGAGCGAAGGAATTGAATGTTGCTGAGGAGATAGCGGATGCATTAATCCTGGGTGGGAGCAGTTCAACAGATTCGTGGGTTTTGGATTCGGGCTCGACGTTTCATTCATGCACCAGTGCAGAAAGAATGGAGCAGTACATTCCGGGTGATTTTGGGGTTGTTCGTTTGGGAAACGATAATCCTGTCAAGGTCATTGGAAAGGGGGTTGTTCGGGTCTAAGCAACGGATGGGACTGTTTTGCGGCTACGTGATGTGCGACATATTCCGAATTTGAAGAGGAACTTGATTTCCATAAGGCAACTTGATAAGGAGGGTTGTGTGGTGACCTTCGGTTGTGGGACATGGAAGGTAAACCGCGGAGCTAGCTTGGTGGCTCATGGCGGCATGGAAAATATGTTGTATACCACATGCAACATGAGTCGTTGGGGAAAACGAAGGCGCATCCATATGATGAATGGTGGTGGCCGAGATCGCCATAGTGGGAGAAATTTCACTAAACGGTATGTTGGTAGAAAATTGGGTGATGAAGTCGGCCGACGCGGAGCCAATTTGGCCAACATGGGAGCGGGATCTAGAACGGTGATGCGATGGGTTGCAAAGAACACACAAAGGTTCCAAGCTTGTGATTGTGTGAGGCATGTGGATTCGCGCTGTTCAGGATCGATAGTTAGCAAGAAAGTGAGCGGGGATGTGCTGGGAGGATCATTCAGAATGAAGACTCGGAGTATGGTAGAACCGACAGTTATGTTGAAGCGTAGCTCAGCTTCAACTCACTTGGATAACTAGACAAGAGGCCGGGCGCTACCAACGCAATAGCTGGCCACTGAAATTTGTTTCCAGAAGAGGTATCATGGATGGTTTGTCTCCAGGTGGGAGATTTTTGGGATGTGGAGTCAAAACCATGGATAAAGGAATCAAGAAGAAAATCGCCGGAGGAGTGACTGTCGAGCTGGGCGACCGCCCAAGGTGGTGATGGGCGACCGCCCAGTAGTACAGAAGGTATGGCTCGGGGATTTCCAACTTGGGCGACCGCCCATGGCGTGGTGGGCGACCGCCCACATGACGAGGAGGATATTTCTGCAGCTGATTGGTTTCCTATTTGGACAAGATCTCCTCCTACATTGGTGATTCCTTTTGATAGTAGTATTTGGATAGAAAGAAGATTACTTTCTTGAGTAGGAATTCGAATATTACTAGGATTTGATTTATTGTTCCCTATAAATACATGTGATAGCCTAGAAACAAATTGTAACATCTGAAAATATTAGAGAGAATATTTTGGCTTGGTAGCGCCCCCGGACGTAGTTGTTGTTGCAACGAACCGGGTTAACAATTCTTGTGTGTTCCTTTGTGTGTGATTTACTTTTCGTGTGTGTTACTCTTATTATTACTCCAAGCTTGGGCCGTTCCGCTGCGTGAATTCACAACAATGCAGAGTTAGATAAGAGAAGAAAGTCCAACAAAAAGAAGGAGAAGCCAGCAAAGGTGGATGTGAATCAACAAAATGCTGAAAATGGTAAGAAATAATTAAGTTAGATTTGTATTTTAAATTTGCCATAAGTTACTCTGATAATGCTTTTCATAATATCCCCAGTCAATGTTGAAAATGATGATCCTTTTGGGATGGAGGTTGATCAAGAGAATGCTCAAACGTGTAAGAAATAATTTACTTAAATTTAGACGTTACTGTTTTTTTTTTTTTTGAAGTTACTAAGATATTTCACTCATATTATGCAGTCTATGTCGATAATGGTGATCCATTTAATATGGAGGTTGATCAAGAGAATGTTGAAAAAGGCTATCTATTTGAGACGGAGATACAACCAACTCCAATGGCATATCTTGATAATGACAATGAAGAAAGTTCCGGCACCAAGTATAAGAAATTATCTCGTGAAAAGAGGATATAGTTCAACCGCATGAGTAGCCTTACCGCCTTAGCATTTCTTTTCATGTTTACCGAAACACAATTGGAGCTAAAACTGAGGCAATTTTTTTTCTCACATTCAAAACTGGATTACAATATTGATTTGTTCTCAAGTTATCCTTTGTGTCTAGTCCAATTCTAATAGGTTTGCTGAATCAAATGACTACTATTCATCCCCAACGCTCATTCATTAGCATCGTTGTTCCCATATTTGCATACCTTCGAAAATACGTTATTGTAACAGCAGGATTTGAAACACTGTTGAAATCGACGAGTGATGGCTTGAGTGATAAAGTATTATTGTATTTTCATGCATTTGTTTATCAGATGTCGCGGAGATAGTTCTCCGGGGAAATCCCTTGAGAAGGAAGGGGAAGGGGAGGGATGTTTGCTAGTTGTGCTCATTCGCACTGTTCTCATTTAGTCTTATGATCAATCATCTTGTTCAACCACAATCTTCTTTGACAATAATCTTCTTCAGTCACAGTCACCCTCTCCCTTGTATTTGTATGCTAAGTTCATGTAAATTACATAATTTGCAACTCAACAATCAGTTTCTCATGTGATTCTAATTACATGAACTTAGCATACAAATACAAGGGATGTGAGTTGTCTAATTAGGTCATCTGCAGAAGTTGTCTAATTACAGCAAATGATCTGCAAAACCATCCAAACAAAAAAAAGAAACTGGGCAATAAAACCATCCAAACAAAAAAAAGAAACTGGGCAATAAACTCAAATTATACATGAACTTAGCATACAAATACAAGGGATGTGAGTTGTCTAATTAGGTCATCTGCATGAGTTGTCTAATTACGGCAAATGATCTGCAGGAGTTGTCTAATTACAGCAAATGATCTGCAAAACCATCCAAAAGAAAAAAAGAAAGTGCATAATCTGTGGAGTGATGTGAGTTGTCTAATTACAAGAAACACCAAGCTGCCATGGAATACAAAAGCAAAACCATCCAAACAAAATAACCCAATATACACAAGATGCTGATTAGAATTAGGAAACAGCCATGTAAGGATCAGGCGGCCGCTTGGGGAGCCTTGAGGCAGGCACTTAAGTTCCAGTAACTTGAGCTAAGACGTGGAACAGACGAGGCGGGCGCCTGGAGCTGGATGAGGCGGGCGCCTGGGAGGCAGTAGGTGCGGCTGATCTTGTGCGAGCTGAGGCGGCTGCTTGGGAGGTCTTGAGGCGGGCGCTTCACAGGGCGCGAATTGCGGACGGATTTAGAGCGCGAATTGCGGGCGGATTTAGGTCTTGGGAGGTCTTGCAACTCACGATGAGAAAAACCCAGAAGCTCAAAGATCCAAGAAATTGATTGATTGTGAACCTTCAATATGATTTTGATTTTTCCGGTGCTTCAATTGATTTAGAAGAACCCTAGACACCGCCATCTCAAAGATCCAAGAATACTATGTCGGTAATATCTGGGAACACCCTTGAATGATCTTGACTGATGTTTCTTGAATTTGAATCTTCTGTTGTTGGTGCATTTGATGGATCTTCTGTTGTTGGTGCATTTGAAATAGGAAAGAGTGATTCTTGACTGAAGTTTCTTGAATTTGGGGATTAGGGTTTGAGGTTGGGTGGAATTGGTTTGTGAATGAATAATAGATTACGTGGAAGCTGAGATGTAAAAAAATTCAACCACGTCATCAGGTCGTTAAGTTTTCATAACGTCATCCATTTTAAATTTTGAAAGTTACATTATTTGATATAACTAAAAAAAGTATGTTTCATTTTTTAGACACTAAGTAGTACGTTGCATTTTTGATGCAAATGAATAAAGTACGATGCATATGTTGGTCGATTGCCCGTCTCTAATTTAGTAAATAACATTTTCAACTCTTGTACTTCCATGTCAACATAATTCATTATTCAAACCCAACTAAGCAAAATGGTGATTTAATCATGCCACATGGACATTTTAGTAGAAAATTTGACGGAATGATGACATTAATCAAGAAACATGAGGTTAAGAGGAGAAACGAAAAAAAAATCATTTCAGACTAAAACGAATAAGTAACTATAGGTAATGGACTAAATAGGTACTTTTCTCGTAGTTACCCTATATAGTACATTATGAGTAACTAAGAGTAAATTGATTTTTTACTCCCCGTACTATCGTTTCAACCTCAATTTGACGCTCGTACTATGAAAACGGCAAATGTATGATGCGTACTATTGTTTTATTAAGCAAATTAATCAATGTTCCTAACGTCAGTTAAGTATTTAATGAAACCGTCCAACTAAGCAACCGTTGACCAAGTCAATGCATACGTGGCAGCTGACTGGACAATTTTAACTCCTTAAAAAAAAACTTTAAAAAAAAAAACTCGGAAATTTTTTTTTTAAAAAAAGTTTTTTTTTTTAAAAAAAGTTTTTTAAAAAAAAAGTTTTCTTTATAAAAAAGTTTTTTTTTTAAAAAAAAAGTTTTTATTTTGTAAGGAGTTAAAATTATTTAAGAGTTTTTATTTTTTAGTAAGGAGTTAAAAAAAAAGGTTTTTTTAGTAAGGTTTGAGCACAGAACCTCCTGCAGCAAAATAGCAATGCCTTACCAACCATACTAGATAACTTTTATTTGTTAGGGTTTACTGTCAATATATATACCAAAATATGTAGGGACATGTCACCAATGTTCAAATGTGAGTAAATGATAGCAGTAGACCAGGAAAAACGGAGTAAAAAAAAAAAACTTTTTTTTTATAAAAAAACTTTTTAAAAAAAACATTTTTAAAAAAAAAACTTTTTTAAAAAAAAATTTAAAAAAACTATTTTTTAAAAAAACTATTTTTTTAAAAAAACATTTTTTTCCTAATTTTTTTTTTTAAAAACTCTTAAATAATCAGTAAGAGTTTTTTTTTAAGGAGTTAAAATTGTCCAGTCAGCTGCCACGTATGCATTGACTTGGTCAACGGTTGCTTAGTTGGACGGTTTCGTTAAATACTTAACTGATGTTAGGAACATTGGTTAATTTGCTTAATAAAACAATAGTTCGCTTTATACATTTGCCGTTTCAATAGTACGAGTGTCAAATTGAGATTGAAACGATAGTACCAGGGGCAAAAAAGCAGTTTACTCGAGTAACTAATATTAAAGTATTACCTAAATATTTTAATGTATTAGAAAACTAATGTTTCTAATTGTCATCTTAAAAATAGACAGTTAGATATTGATCTTATATACTCCCTCCGTCTCAGCCCAATTGATACCAATTTTTTTGGCACACAGATTAAGGAAAAGGAAGAGAGAGAAAAAGTGAAAGAAAATGTTGTGAGTATGAAAAATTAAATAGGAGAGAAAATGAGTGGAAGGAATAGTGATTTGATTGGTGTTGTGAGTGTAAAGTAAAATAGGAGAGAGAATAAGTGGGGAAAATAGTAAAGATTTTCTTCCATTTTGGACAAATTTCAATTGAGTCAGTACGGACCAAAAAGAAATAAGTTTCAATTGGACTGAGACGGAGGGAGTATATAGTAAGTTGAACATCTAATATTTACCATGTATAGTAACTATTAGGTTACATATTAATAGTTACCCTATATACTACATTTGTCATATAGTAAAGTTCTTAGTTTTTTTGTTGTTTGTCTAAAGAAACTTTGAGCTATGATTAAAGATTAATCTAATTATCCTAATGAAAATCTAAAACTTGTTATTGATACTATTTATAAGGGCAAATTGCATTTTAGTTACCTGAGTTTGTCGAGATATTTCAATTGGTTATCGAATTTGCATTTGTTACAAGTTGGTTATTGAGTTTATCTTTTTGTTGCAATCAAGTGTAATTTTGGATGAACTACTAAAAATCTAACGAATTTAACATATATCGCTCACGTGAGTTAATAAAGGATTTTTGGTCTTTTCCATGTAATGAGAAGACCAGAAAAAGACACATTATAATGATGGTAGTAGTTGGAGGAGCCTGTCACTAGTAAATAAAAAATGGCCAATCAGACTTTTAAACCCTTGTACTATTATGAAGCTGCGATTTTAACCATCGTTATTTTTTTTTTTTTGGCAATTTTAACCACTCTTCTAATATTACGCAGTCATATTAACCTTATTTCCAAACTCTGTTAAAAAAATCTAACTTTCGTTAAATAATTTAACGAAACATAACAAGATTATAACCTAGATGATGACTTGGTTATAATTTTATGCATGCCTAAATCACGTGCTTGTTTGGAGAAAATTGGCCAATCAGACTTTTAAACTGTTGTACTATTATGAAGCTGCGATTTTAACCATCGTTGTTTATTTTTTGGCAACTATAGTTCCAAACAAGCACGTAATTTAGGCATGCATAAAATTATAACCAAGTCATCATCTAGGTTATAATCTTGTTATATTTCGTTAAATTATTTAACGAAAGTTAGATTTTTTTAACGGAGTTTGGGAATAAGGTTAATATGTCTGCGTAATATTAGAATGGTGGTTAAAATTGCCAAAAAAAAAAACAACAATAGTTAAAACCGCAGCTTCATAATAGTACAAGGGTTTAAAAGTCTGATTGGCCATAAAAAATTGTAACACTATCAAAATGTAATGAAAGTCAATATAGTTGTTTTTGTTTCACAAATAAGGGTACCACTATTGAAATTTCATTCAAGTTAAGTTTCCTGCCATTCAAACTTTTATTATTTTATCCTTTTCCACATTTCTATTAGTTAAATTGATTTCTAGAAATTGCATGTAATCTAAGTTTTTTTTTGTTTTTGTTTTTATTTCTATTTATACATACTCCCTCCGTCTCACCTCCTGATTTAGAATTTTATCTTCTGGCATGGAGAATGAAAAATACTATTATAATAAAAGGGGAGAGAATGAGTGGAGGAGGTGTTGTGAGTATGAAAGTAAAACAGGAGAGAGTGCGTGAGAGAAATAGTAAGGAGATTGTTGTTGTAATTATAACAAGTGAGTCTCATGAATATAAAAATAATATAAACTTGCCATATTGGGACGTTCTAAGTCGAATTGGACGTTCAAAATGGCAAATTGTCCTAAATTGAATGGGACGGAGGGAGTATAAGATTAGTGTCATTGGTTCCTAGGGAATGCTTTTACGTCCAACGCTTTGTTTATATTTTTGTTCATTTATTGTACAAGATTTATATAGCTAGTATATATTTTTTCCTAAAAAATAATTAAAAAATGTAGCTATCTTATATTTGAGGTATGGTTATGAATTGTTTAAATGTTAGTTTCTATTTGTTGCTCCCTTCGTATCATTTACATTTATGGTAGAAATTCCATTAATTAATATTCGATTATTTAGTAAACTCTTATAAAAAGTATTTTTAGCCGATCTCGAGTCAAGAATAACGTGCCAAAGTAACAATGTGCTAAACTTATAAATAATACATTTTTTGATTACCTATTTAGACCTCATATGAAATATAATATAATAATTCATTAAATATAATATAATTAATAAATTAATATTTATGAAGATTTTTTGAAAAAAATGTTCAGTTGTCTTCTCTACTTTTTTTTTTGTTCAAATCAATATCACACTAATTTGATATTGTGTTTATATAAGAAATATTTTTAAGTATCCATAAAGTAATACATTGAACACAAAAAACATAACAAAATGAGAAATTGGAGGGCTTTATAAATTGAATACTTAATTGATTTACATAAAAGAAGATGAACGGAATAAAATTGATGGGCCAAGCCCAACTGGTTGGCCCCAAGTCTAAGTCAGCCTAGAGGATTGTCCTACAAAGTGGGCCTATCAAACAGCCCCATTTCTATCGGCCCATCAGTAGGAGATCAGTCGACCAAACTCATTGTCTGACATTCCTTTATCCCGACCTAGCTTCGTTCGACATACGATCTCATCCTTGTGCTATCTCTGCCTAAACAAGACACGAATTCAGGTCACACTTGATCATTCAGGCGACCTCGCCAAACAACACGTGTGTCTACCCACACCGTCATTTGTAACCACCTCCAACATTTTCGTAGACAGTTACGCCAACAATATCTCCGTGATTCAAGGGATTCATAATGATTCAATAACACCACAATATATACCAGACAACATCATATGTAAAAAAGTAATGTCATCTTTGCTATTTTGAGATTATAATATTTCCATACAGTTTATACAACTCTATAACTCTATAACTCATCATCACGCCAGAGGGAATCAGCAGGAGACAATCCCAGCAAGTCGTTTGTTCGCGTTTTCAGGTCTTAGTAGCTGGATTACAACATATTGCTGGACTAAGGCTGATCTGGAATGATTCCTACATCATCAGTTTGGTTCCATTACCGGGAATCGAAAATACTAGACCTTGTAATCTCACAAGCATGGTATCAGACGAGCATACAGCTACAGCCTCAAGCGACCCAGTCAATGAGAATGTCGACGAAAACAACCCGGGCACATACGTTGGTGCTTGGAACCGCACTGCAAACCTTCCTTCCCCTCCACCTGGACACCCCATGAGGAGACCCTCTCGGTCTAACAGTGTGGCAGACGGAGTAGGAATACATGATAGGAGAAGGGAGAAAAGGCCCATGGTTACCCAAGGGGGCGGCCAGCAAGCCAAGAAAATCCAAACGGGTCGAACAGCTGCAGGCGTCATGGCTGATCCCTCAGCTCCTCACCCTAGTAGGAATGAAAGGTTGTTAGAACGAGCAAGGGTTTTGCAAAGCTTGCTCGAGGTACAAAATGAACTACTTGAGTCACATTCAAGTTGAAACCGGGATTACTTAATCAATTGCCGAGTTTCAATGGGCTACCCGGTGAAAACCCGAATCAGCACGTATCTCAATTCGTGCAAGTTTGCAACAGCATGAAGCCTGCTAATCTTCCAATTGAGCAACTTCTTCTTCGAGCCTTCTCCTTCACCTTGAATGACAGAGCTAATATGTGGTATTATCATCTGGCCCCGAACAGTATAACCACCTGGCAGCAGATGAAGGAGGCATTTTTGGATGAGTTCTTTCCGGTGAACCAGATTAATGTCATGAAAAGGGACATTAGTAACATGGAACAGAAGGCGGATGAGTCCTTTTACGAGTATTCCAACCGGTTTCATACTCTCACCAGGAGTTGTCCTTATCATGGTTATGATAAGGACCAGTTAATTATGTACTTCCATGGGGGACTGACTGATCAGGATAAAAGGATGGTTGATTCTTCCTGTGGGGGTAGTATTCTGAACAAAACCACTGCAGAGGCTCAGAAATTGTTGGATGAGCTAGCAAAGAGTACCAGAACCCATGGTAGAAGATCGAGTATTAGACAGGTCAGTGCTATGGACAGAAGCAGTGGGGAGAATGAGAAGCTTGAGTCCGAGGTCAAGGAGTTGAAATGTATGATGAAGCAGTTACTGTTGAGTCGGACAGAAGGTCAGGAGAATGTGAATTCTGTTGGGTTCCCACAGCAGCAACAGAGACAGTATAACTATGAGGGTAATCGACCCAATGATAGATGGGGAAAACCACCACAGCAGCAGCAGCCTTCTACAGATGACTTTGTTCGTTCACTGGCCCAGAATATGACAATTATGAATAGTGGTATCCAGCAGTATCAGCAGAAGACGGATGCGAGTATTAGTAACCTGGAGAGGCAAATGGGGCAGATTGCAGAGGCAGTGGTAAGAATAGAGGCTAGAGAGGTAGCAAAGACCGAGCAACCTCCGAAGCAGAATGTTAGTGCAGTGTATGTGAGGAGGAAGAAGAAATTTGATGGACAGATGGTTTCTATAGATGCTGAACAAAAAGTTGATAAGAGAGTTGAGCCGGAGTTGGTGGTAGAGAAGGATGTACAAAAAGAGAAGGTGTCCGAGAAATATGTTCCACCACCATTTCGTGTATATGAGCCGGTCCCACCTTTTCCGGAAGCATTGAAGAGAGACGCCTCAAAGGAGCCTGACAAGACTATTTTTGACACTTTCAAGAGGCTAGAGGTGAACATCCCATTCTTGGACCTTCTTCAGAGCGTTCCGAGATATGCTAAGTTTCTGAAGGAGTTGTGTACCACCAAGAGAGATCAGAAGCTAATGAGTCAGAAAAATATTAAGGTTATTGAACATGTTAGTGCCGTTTATCAGAAAAAGATGCCCATAGAGTGTAGTGATCCGGGCATGTTCGTGATTCCAGTGACTTTTGGGAGTAGTTCAGTTCAGAAAGCTATGCTTGATTTAGGGGCTTCAATCAATGTTATGCCTTGTACATTGTTTGAAAACCTTAAATAGGGTAAATTGGAGGATACGCGAGTAGTGATACAGTTGGCGGATAAGTCCAACGCATACCCAAAGGGGGTGGTTCGAGATGTCGAATTTCGGGTTGGTGATTTGGTTTTCCCTGCGGATTTTTATCTTCTTGAGATGGAGTCGGATTCTGAGGCTCCCATTTTGTTGGGGAGGCCATTTATGTCTACTGCTGAGACAAAGTTGAATGTGAAAAATGGTTCTTTAACCATGGAGTTTGATGGAAAAGTGGTGAGTTTGAATGCTTTCGATGCTAAGAATTTTCCCGACAATGTTCGTAAGTTGTGTGCCATGGATTTGATGGAACCAAAAGCAAAGGATGGAGGTGCGGTAGATATTGATGATGGTGAAGTTCCAAAAGTGAAGCCGGAGGAAAAGAAGAAAGGAAAACCACCAAGGGTGGGGACGAAAGCAAAAGAGAAATTAAGGGGAAGCTGAAATGGTCTCCAACAGGGAGGCATGTCATGGAACTGAAACATCTTTTAGAGGTAACTCGAAAAAATTTCTTTTATCCCCCTAACATTGATGAGGCTCATGTTTGTGGGGCCTCCCGTCCCATTACTTAGTTTATTTGGTGCCCTTCCCCATGTTTATTGTCCCGTATTTATTGTTTAGTGTCATTGAGGACAATGTCTAGTTTAAGTGTGGGGGGGATGATGATTGTTGTATCATTGTTTATACGTTATTTTTGTTCAAAAGAAAAAAAAAAGAAGAAAAGAGAGGCTAGGTGAAAACCGGAAACGACACCTTGGCAAAAGGTGAGGAAGTGAAAATGTATTCTATCTTTTATATCACCGGAGTTGGAGACATAAGGGAGGTTTGGAGTGTTGGGTAGGATCACTATAGAGTAGGAGGTTTGGATAGTGGTGCCTAGGATTTAGAAACCCTCGTTCACTGTTGGAGTTATAAGGGGCGTTGGTGCTTTTCAAGAGGTAAATCTGTGTTTAAGGATCGCAACCTTAACAATGATTTCTTGTAATGAGGGTGAATGTAGTGTGAGCCAAGCGTGGGGGGAACTTAGGACATATTTAGTTCCCCTTGGCTTTATTTGTATGGACCTTAGTTTGGATTCCGTTTTATTATGGGAGTTGGTATCAAGCTAAGGTCATTGTTTTCATTGTTTATATTTTGGTGTTATAAGGAGTCGGAGCTTCTATTACTCCGATGGTTTTTATTTTTCTTTGACTTGTGTTGGCGGATTAGAGGAGTCTAGGAATCATTTACCCTCCATGCATCTGTTTTAGATCGGTGTTAGATTGGAGTTTAGAATATTACTCAGGAACGAGTAATGGTCTAAGCATGGGGGTATTTGATAGGACGGATTTATACTATCTATTTCCTATGTTCTCCGTCCCTTTTATTCTTTATTTAAATGTATTTAGTATATGTTTGATGTATTTTTGAGTGAATTATGTATTGAGAGAAATTATTGAGAAACAACGTAATTCGAGGGAGAATTAGAAAGTTTATACCTTGTAATCGAATACAGCTTTCAAAGAGGACCAAGATATTCATATCTACATCAAATTGAATCAACAATCAAGCCAAAGAGTCAAAAATCAAAGAAGAAAATCTGGAAATTGGCAAGGGACGAGTCGTCCCGGCATCACAGCTAAGTCGTCCCCATCCTTGGACGACAGAATCAGAGGCAGGAAGGTTGGGGACGATTCGTCCCCTTCACCACCAAGTCTTCCCCATCGCAGGGACGACAGTAGCAGAGAGAGGAAAATCGGGGACGAGTCGTCCAAGAGAGGACGAGTCGTGCCTTGGCGAGCGGCAATTCAGGCGACGGGATTTTATGTTTTTAATTTTGGTTTTTACCTGTTTTAGGGAGGGTTTGGAGAAAGGGGGTATATATACTCTATTTTATTATTGTATGATGACGGCTGGAACAAGTTTCTTAGACAAAGTTTTGATTTTTGATTTTAATGGAAGCTTAAACTTCCACCAATTTGGATAATAATTCTTGATCCATTTTGAAGATCAATTGAGATTTTATTCTTTCTATCTCTTTCTCCCTAATTATAATTTTACTCGTGCTTATTGTTAAATCTATTTCTAGGATTTTGAAACTTGATCAACTTCTTAATCCTTTTAATTGGTTTTTGCTAGAATTCCCTTTTATCGTGTCGGACTAGGGTGTTCATTGTAGCAATTTCATAATTCTTGTATGTGTTATCTTGAATTGTGATTAGGGTAAAATTAACTTTATTTTCTATTTGAAAAATAATAGAATAATTCCTTGATCTTCATTTCTTAGAATTTCAACAATTAATATTTAGAATCTTGATCGTGTCGGCTAGGTTTTATTTATCAATTAGGGTTTCTAGTTGAGCGTGTCGCCGCTATTAACTACTATCAAAGAAGAGATAGAGATTTTATATCTCGTGATCAAGTGATTAGGGGAAGAACAGAAAGAATGAACCAATGATATTGATTGATAAACAGTGATAGTTTTATTTATCCAAGGTGCTTTTAATTATTGTTTACAATCCAATCTATTTTATTGCTTTAGTATAATTACAATCAAACAAATCAAACAACCCCCAACTGGTCTGTGACTATTACATAAACAAATAACCGTTCTTCAGTGGATCGACCCTGGACTTGTCCTTGCTGCGGTTTTGTAGTCGAGTCTTGGTAATTAATTTGTAGGCGTGCGACTTTAGCCTAGCAACGACGCATTCTGGAATCAGCCCCAACCCTCCGGTTACACCAATTCAATTTTACTTTTTTCGAGAAAAATGCGCTGGAGATCCTCTTTGGATCAAAATAGCACTTTGCGTCAAAAAGACGTCAAAAGACGAAATCTCAACATTCGAAGCAACTGGAGGCCCCAATTACTTAACAACAAAACCCAAAATCTGACTTCCACCCCTTAATTAAACTCAAATTCCGACATGATTACTGAACGGAATATTTAGTGATGGGCCGGGCCCAATACATATCTACGAGCTATGGGCTACCAAGCCCACAAATGGGTCAAGATCAAGGAGGCCCATCAAGGTTTTGGAGGCATGACTCGTCGACACACTAGATGGCGGTCGTCGCCAATGAGCGAACAAGCCCATCTAACGATGAGCCTTCCCTTCACAAGTCAATCCATTCTAGCGTAGAACGACGGTCGTCGCCACTGAGCGATCTGACTCGCTCGTCCACTCGCTCGTCGAATCCTGATGAAGCGACGACTTTCCTGGACATACAGCTCCAGGGTCGTTCCTTCACTTAGCTTCCTCAATAAGCTTGATTAATTAGCTATATTGGGGTAAGGTCAGACCTGACACTGGGGCATTCTAGGCGTGCAATCATGGAAACAGTAATAACTCCAAAAGGTGCGCAGGTTGACTTTCCTTTATAAGACAAACTACTTATCTGCGTCAGACACAACAGTGTCCTTTCTTAGACGGACCAATCACGATGCGACACGTGTACGCCTAGGGAACCAAGATGATCCAACGGTTGGCAGCAACCCAATCTAACGGTCCAGGTTAAAACCCTAATATCTTTATTGCCACTATAAATATGGGGACAGAAACATGGACAAAGGTAATGCATTTCTGCATATTTACGTACACACACACTCTCCCTATTATCTTCACCATTTTCCAGTCCATTCGCTGATTCTCACGCCGGAGGGGCTTGCCGGAAGACCCCCGACGCAGTTTCACGATTGTTTCTTGTGGTGTGCAGGTCACGAGTCAGCTCAATCATTCGCTGGACACAATACCTGAGCCCAAACACATTCCTGCACCAACAGATTGGTTCCATTACCGGGAATCGTTTGTCAGTGATCTTCAACAACAGAAACACAGCCGGAAAACACCTGGAGAATGGTGTCAGACGGACACACATCAAGCAAATCCACCGGAGACGAAGGCGGACTTCCTCCACCTCAGCAAGGCCAACAAGAAAACCCTAGACCACCCTCTCCACCTAGGAACCCAAATTTAAGGGTTACCAGGTCACAAGGGGTGGTTGATGATACGGGCCTTCAAACGGCGAGAAGAAGAGAGAAGAGACCCGCTCAGGAGAGGCAGCGACGACCTCCCCTGGAAAGGAGACCAGAGGTAGCTATTGTACTTCATGTGGGAGGCCCATCCAACCCACATCTCGACAGAGCCGCTTTCCTCGTCGAGAGAGCAAATGCGCTTCAAGAATTCCTACAAATCTAGAACGAACTCATCCAAATGGCCGCGCCCCAAGCCCCACAGGCGTCTCACCATACTGTCTCGTCGGGAAGGAGAAGGAATCGAAGGAGAGAAGGTCGTCGGGAAGACATCACCACGGGAGACGAACGGGTAGTGCCCCAGATTGATCTCAGAGACCACATTAATCAGCGTCGTAGTGAAGGAGCACCATCCCAGCAACGACGAGATGGGGAGATAGAGCCTCGTAGAGTATTGGCAGCAGAAAATCCAGAAGTGAATCAGAACCAAGTTGTTAGGGGTCGTCTAATGACACCTTCGCTGAGAAATGAACGAGCACCGAGCTATAGGGAAAGAACCCGTACTCCCCCTCATCGTGAACGAGAGGTATCCAGATCTTACAGGCCATCTCTACCACTCAGCTATAGGGAGAGATCCATCTCCCGACGACCCGCCCCCACTGAGAGGCAACGGTCTAACACCGTTACCCGGGGGCCTCGTCGAGATAGGATCCCCCCAGCCGGCCCAGCTGGAGAAGTCGATATGAGGGAATTCTTAAGACTCAAGCGTCAGGTGGAAGAGTTGACAAACAAAAGAAACAGGGTGGATAGTGATGATTCAGAGGACGATGGTGGTACCATGAATCCCTTGGCACCATGGATGCTAGAGACGGGACCCCCCGAACCTGGTTTTAAACTTCCCGATTTGAAACAGTACGACGGCTCTACAAGCGCCATAGATCACATGCAACATCTTGAGGCTCAGATGTATGTGGTGGCCCGAGCCTCCGGACACGACGATGTCATGTGTAAGGCCCTTACAAGCACGCTAACTGACGCTGCTTTACGATGGTTTAGAGGCCTTCCTAAGGGGAGCATCAAGTCGTGGAAGCAAATGACGAAAAAGTTTTTGGGAAGATTCGCAACGGCGGGAGATCGTCGCAAGACTGTCAACGACCTCAGCAACATTTCGCAGGGGGCCAATGAAAGCTCTATGAGCTACTTCAAAAGATTTAAGAAGTTAGTTGACCAGATTGACGAAGACCTAACAGATAGGGAAATTATCAATTATTTCAGGCACGACATTGTTTCTTCCACCCTAGACTACGAGTTACAAGTCCATCCAGCCAAATCTCGAAAAGATCTCTATGCCAAGGCATACGCGGTGGCCGAGGCCGAGGAAAGAAAGTTACAAAGAGAAGGAAAGGCCGTCGATGAGGGCGAGATGACCAAGTCAAAAAAGGATAAGGCTGGAGATAAGGGGAAAGGCAAGCAAGTGAAAGCTGAAAAGGTTCCAGAGTCGTACACCCCACTGACCGTATCACGAGCTGAAATTTTGAGCAATGTAGATTTTGGCCCGGCGCCAAAGATGAATCCCAATGGAAAAGGAAAGAAAAATATGAATAAATATTGTGAGTACCATTGGGATAAGGGACATGATACTGAAGAGTGCTTCAGTTTAAAGAAAATTATTCAGAGATGGATTGATGATGGTCGTCTTCAGGAGTACGTGAGGAAGGATCGTCAGGCAGCCAACACAAGAGCTGCTAACAACGACCCTCCGGAGAGACAGCCAAGGATGGTCTTGGTAATCTCTGAAGAAACCAGTAAAAACCAAATCAAAGGCACAATTTACCACCTGAAAAAGGCACCACATGTTCCCCAAAAGTCTGAAATCCCGAACGATGTGATAAGCTTCTTCCCCTACGAGCTAGCCGCAAATCTATTGGCTCGTCAACAAACCCTTGTCGTACCTGGTTTCATCGACAGCTGTGAGTCGAGGCGTATTCTGATTGATACCGGTGCGGCCAAAGATATCCTGTTTTATAATGTCTACCAGCGGATGGGTCTACCCGACAGCCGCCTAAGTCCCTACTTAGGTCGTCTAGAGGGATTCACCAACCACATGGCAGACGCAAAGGTCCAGATTGACCTTCCAGTTGATATTGGAGATCACGCGTTGAGAACCATTCAAACAGTGACTTTTATTGTGATTGACGTCGTCAGTGACTACCACGCAATTCTCGGCCAACCTGGCCAAGCCGCTCTAGGGATCGTCGCCTCTGTCCCTCATCAACGAGTCAAATTTCCTACACGTGCTGGAGTTGGATGTGTGTTGGGGACGGCCCCAGAATTTTTGGAGCATGTGCTGAAGGCAAAACGGACTATTGAAATAGACCCAGATCACATTGTGAAACTCTCCAAGTCAGTTAAACAAAGAACGACCTCATATGCCACTGTCTCCACCATCAAGTGTGTCGACGACCCAGAAGTCTTTGTCAAAACATTCATGGACGACCAAGCTGCAGAACCACAACTTTTGGTCGCCCATGAATCGGGGGCCGAGCAAGATAAGCTTATTGAAGACGAGGTTCCAGACCTCACCCCCGAGGCAAGAAAGAAAATTAAAGAAATTGTTATTGAATCCATGGACTTCAGAGACGACGCTCCTGAGATAAAGCCGGCCGATGAGCTAACGGAGTTGGTCATTAACCCAAACTATCCAGAGCAGAAAATCAAACTGGGGTCTCAGTTATCTACTGAGGAGAGGGAAGAGATAATCTCCCTACTCAAACAAAACATCGATATTTTCGCCTAGAGAGTTGAGGATATGAAAGGTATCAAAGAAGAGGTAGCCGTCCACAGGCTGGGAGTGAACCCCACAATGAAGTTTAAGGAGCAGAAGTGCAGAGTTTTTTCGGCTGAGAAAGAGGTCGCCATCAAGCAGGAGATTGAGAAGCTATTAAGTGCTGGAATCATTGTAGACGCAGGGTTCACGACGTGGCTGGCTAATGTAGTTCTAGTCAAAAAGCCCAACGGAAAGTGGAGACTGTGCGTGGATTTCACCGACCTAAGTTTGGCGTGCCCCAAAGATGGTTACCCCTTGCCCAGAATTGACAAGCTCGTCGATTCCGTGGCCGGTCATACGACATTGAGTTTTCTTGATGCGTACTCTGGCTATCACCAAATCAAGATGGCCGAAGAAGAAATTCCGAAGATGGCCTTCCAGGCCGCAGGGGGAACTTATTGCTATACAAAGATGCCCTTTGGGCTCAAAAATGCCGGGGCCACATACCAAACAATGATCAACAAAGTGTTCAAGGGACAGCTCGGCGACAACCTGTCATGTCCAAGAAGAGAAAGCATGTTGACGACCTCCAGCAAACATTCACCAACCTTCGAGCAAATGATATGGTGCTTAACCCGGCCAAGTGCGTGTTTGGAGTGGCCGCAGGAAAATTTTTGGGATTTATGCTTTCACAGCGGGGAATTGAAGCCAACCCTGAAAAAATCAAGGCTCTGATTGATATGGCGGAACCAAAGAGCATCAAGGAGGTTCAACGTTTGAATGGACGAGTGGCGGCCTTGGGTCGTTTCATTGCCAAATCCGTCGAGCGATCACTCCAATTTTTCAAAGCTCTCCGAGGTGCCAAGGATTTTGAATAGATAGAAGAATGCTCCGAGTCTTTCAAGCAACTTAAGGAATATCTGGGCTCCCCACCACTCCTCAGCAGCCCCGTCGCCGGGGAAGATCTATTTGTATACCTCTCGACGAGTGACAAGGCCGTCGCCGCCGTATTGGTAAGAGAGGAGGATGGGATACAGAGGCCCATTTATTACGTAAGTAAAGCTTTGTCCGGCGTAGAAACCCGCTACTTCAACGCTGAGAAAATAGCTTATGCTCTCGTCATCACAGCACGAAAAAGTTATACTTATTTATACTTATTTTCTTTGATGCCAATGAGAAAAAGTTATCTTTTATATACTTTGTTGCAGTTAGTCAAAATTATGTAGGAATGTGGCATTAAATATGCTTGAGATTTGTATCTATTTGTAGTGAATTTCCAACAGCAATCATATCCATCAGTTCATTAATACTGTGCAAAAGTGCCGAAAATGTGTGGCACTTTTCAAAGTGCCGGAAAACTAAGACACTTTTTTAAATGCCGGAAATATGAGGCACTTACAAAACTGCCGGATAATTGTGGCACTTTCATAAGTGCCGGATAATTGTTGCATCGTCCTGAAAGTTCCGGTCGTCTTCTTAATTGGAGCATTGAATTAACTGAGTTTGACATTCAGTACAGAGCAAGGAAAGCCCTACAAGCTCAGTTATTGGCAGATTTTCTGGTTGAAACTTCATTCAGTGTCGAAGACGACCAAAGGCCACCTCCGAAAAGCGGCAAAGGCAAGGAGGTCGACGACAAACCAGAAGAGTTGATCTTGCCCATAGGGTGTTGGAAGATTTTTTCAGACGGATCGGCAATAAGAGATCTCAGTGGGGCGGGAATCGTTCTCGTTGAGCCAGAAAGTGGCACGGTCTTTGAAGAAGTGTTGAGGTTCAAATTTCAAGCGTCGAACAACCAGGCAGAGTATGAAGCATTAGTAGCGGAAATTGAGTACGCTAAGTGTTTTAGGGCCACTAATATCGCAGCGTTTTGTGACTCCCAGTTGATTGTGAACCAATTTCGTGGAGACTACCAAGTCGTCGACTCAACCCTCCAGAAGTATTATGCCTTGGTCGGTGAGTTAATTCAGGGGCTGGAGTTTTGGGCCATCCAGAGAATAGCCAGAGAGGATAATGAACACGCCGACCTACTCTCAAAGTTGGCAACAGATCAACTCCCTGAAGACGAGCATGGCCACTACTTGGCCTATCTCGAACAGCCAGCCTATGAACAAGTGAAGGTCATGTGCATTGGAGACGGTCCAAGGTGTTGGATCGACGAGCTGAAAGCATTTATTGAGAAAGACGAGCTACCAATCGATGAAATTTTAGCGCGGCAAGTCAAGAGGAAGGCCGCCCGATTCACGGTCGCATAGGGAGAACTCTATAGACGATCCATTACCAGACCGCTGTTGAAGTGCGTCCACCCTGATAAAGTAGTGAAGCTGCTTTTTAAAGTGCATCAAGGGGAATGCGGGGGCCATCCTGGGGCCCGCACATTAGCTGACAAGTTAATCACCATGGGGTACTACTGGCCACATCTACGAGATGATGCCAAGCAATTTGTGAGGAAATGTGATACATGCCAACGATTTGCCGACCTCCCCAAATTACCGACGACAGAGCAAACCCCAGTCATGGCAGCTTGGCCGTTCGACATATGGGGTGTTGATTTGATTGGGCCATTTCCACAGGCCAAGGGGGGAGTGAAATATGTGATTGTGGCAGTTGATTATTTTTCCAAGTGGGTGGAGGCCAAAGCTCTGAACAAGATTACGGAAAACAATGCCCTAAGTTTTATCCACGACTCTATCTAGTGTCGCTTTGGGATTCCAAGGATAATTGTTTCCGACAACGGCCTGCAGTTTTCAAGGAAGTTTGAACATGAGCTAAACAGAATGGGCGTCAAGCATTCTAAGTAGTCTGTTGCCTATCCCCAAGGCAATGGACAAGCTGAAGCAGCCAACAAGCTCATCTTGTCAGCCCTATGTAAAAATCTTGAAGGACGGGATACGAAATGGTTGGACGAACTCCCTTCAGCCCTCTGGGCAGTCCGCACAACCACCCGGGGGCCCACGGGGGAAACCCCATTTGCTTTGGCTTATAGCTCTGAGGCCATGGCTCCCGCCGAGCTTCAGCTTCCCACTGATCGAGTGGCTCTCTACGACGTTGAAAAGAACATACACAACAGACAGGTCGACCTAGACCTTGTGGACGAACGAAGATTGGACGATGGAGAATTACAAGAAAAGAACCAAGGCGTACCACGATAAAAAAGTGAAGAAAAGGTTTTTCAAGGTCGGCGATCACGTTCTCAGAAAAATTGAAGCAACGGAACTCAAGGCCCGTCAAAATAAGCTCTCCCCCAACTGGGAAGGACCATACATCGTCACCAGTGTGGTTAGGGAAGGAACATATTTCCTTGCCAAGCCAAGTGGTGAACAGCTCAAGCATCCGTGGCACGCCAACCATCTAATGAAGTATTATTTCTGAGATCGTCGTAACCGCTCAGCGCCCTCAGGGCGCCCCTCCTGTGGTTCTTTACCCAACTGTCGAAAGAAATTTTCAAAGTTTTTAGAAATTTGTAAGGGATGAACTATAAATCCCGTTAGTTTGAAAAACAAGTAGAAGAAAATTCAATGTAAGGTCGTTGTCGACAAAAATATCAATGAAACTCGTCGCTTTGAGCATTCTACAAGTTTTCAAGAAATTTAGATCAGTCGAAGCCAAAACTTCGACCCCTACAATCACTTTGATCAAGTATAAAGATCAGTCGAATCCAAGACTTCGACACTCACATTCACTTTAGTCAAGTATAAAGGTTAGACGAAGCTAGACCTCGTCGATTGCTATAACGGAATAAGACGACTCATCCTTGAGGAGTGCTTCATACGAGCAAGTACTCACGGACCTTCGTACTATTCCTACGAGCCATTGAGAAGTTGAGAAAACACAAGTATGAACAAGGGTCAATCAATTTAAGACGACCCATATTTTGGTCATCACTTATGACGACCAATCACACTTGTCCTCAAACTTACTTGTCTGATAAGTTATCACATGCCGTATATGTTAACATACAGATTAAAAAACAAAAACTAAGGCATTGAATAACTGAAACATTAAGTAAACTGTACGACCCCCTCTAAACTACGAGGAAACGGGCCAGTTACATTACAAAACTTAAAATTGTTTAAAGCATTGTTTGAAACCACAAAACCCGGGTGGAGCATTGTTTGAGACATTACAAATCATTTATAAAGGAAAAGTCACTGGGGGCCGTCGGTATTGGAAGGAGTCTCGTCTGGATCAGGGCCGTCTCCAAGGAAGAAGGCATAATAGGCATCAAAATTCTTGGGATCAACCGCAGGGATTGGCCACTCGTCCTTCCCATCCTTCTCATCGTCTTCCTTGATAATTAGCAAGTCATTGTCGTTGAAGGGAACAAGGTGATGGACTAGACGAGCCTCTTGATCATGTGACTGTTCTGTGCAGAGATCGGCCATTTTCCTCGTAGATATTAAAGCCTTTGTCTCTGGATCCGCAAGGATCCGCTTTGCCAAATGCCTGGCCCTATCTTGGAAGAAGCCGCTGGCCTTCTCAGTGATGACCTGAAGAAACTCAGCGCCGCCCTTAAACTCTACGAAGGCGTCTAGCTTAGCATCATCCAAAGCAACCTGATGATCTGCCCTCATCGTCTCAATCTGCTCACGAGCAGCCTCATAATCAGCTTTCATTTTAACAAACTTATTCTCAGCTGCTTTGAGACCCGTCGTCAAGATCTCTCCATCCTTCTCCAACTTGGCCTTAGCAGCTTTCAAGACGTCTACCTCCTTCAACACTTCGTTCTTTTGAGCTATCAAGGACTCGTAGGCAGTGGTCAATTGGACGACATTGTTTTCAGCCTCCTTAAGCTTCTGCTCAGCAGCCGCCTTAGCACTAACAGCTTGGAGCAACTGCTCGTTGTCCTTCTGCTCGGCATCGAGGCATTCCTTGAAATCTGCCGTCATGGCGTCTATCATTGACATCATCTGCAACAGCGAGTTCATTATTATTACAAGTATAAAACGACGAGAGATCTATGAAGAGTGCCTAAATATGAATTACCTCAGTTTGGATCAGCCCGAAGCGGGCATGATAGGTCTCAGGCTTAGTTTTGGCCTCCCTCATTTGGCGGACAAATGCAGCATCCCTACCTCGTTTCGTCAGGGCCGCCCCCAGGATAAGTGCAGGACCACTTCTTGCCAAGCAAGGAATCCCAGAGATCTGAGGAACCTTGCCTTACTTGGTTGCCATTTCCATGGCCTGCTTCCTATCAAGGACCCCTGAAGACGAACCAGGAGTTTCAGCTCATGGAGTTGAAGGGTCGGAGGAGCTGACAGGGTCGTTGGCAGCCTTTTTGTTCTTCTCTCTTTCTTCCCCTGAACCAATGGGGTGGTCCTTCCTCTTCTTAGAGACGTGGCTCCCCTCACCAGCGACCTCCGGATTGGAGTCAGAACTTCCAACGATTCTGGGCCCACATGCGCCCCCTCAACAACGACCAACTGTCGGTCCCCTACACTTGTCCCAACGGCTTGGGCTCCATCGCCCGCAGTCTTCTCAAGCTCGTCGACTACAGCTTGACGACCCCCGGTGTTCAGCCCCCCAACTACAGGCTCCTTTTCTATCATGGGGATGGCACCAACAGTGTTGTCCTTTGGCAGCTTGTCAGTCCTTTTCATCATATTCTCTTGGCGGTTGTAGATAGCATTGGACGTCGCCCTATCCTTCTTGGCCTTCGTTTTCGTAGGCTCTGATTACTCCGCTCATTATGTCCCGTTCAATGTGGTTAATATCCTTTTCAGAAAGAACTGCCAAGTAAAAATGAAGAAAGGTTAAGTCATTCACGACGAGACAAAAAGACAAATTATCAAAATAAATAGGCAAGTATTGAGAGCCCAACCCCCAGCCATTTCAAGATTCTCGCAATGCTCTTCAGGATGTTCGAGGTGAGCACCGACACAATTTATACAATTTTCTTCCCAAGTCAAGTCGTCGTGAACGACCCAGACTGGGTAACGAGTATCAAGTTCAACCTTCACCAATGGATCGGGACCTTTCGACGGCCTGGACATAATGCCGACCCTTATATATCTCCAATGAGAGGCTTCAATGTCCTGCCATGACACCCAACCAAGGCTCAGCAAATCATCAATTTTCTTTTTGAGCTCGTCGACCCAAGGCGCCTGATACACATGCTCGTCAGAAACCATATCTTGGCTCTCCGGGAAAGGAAATTGCCATCCTACCCTGCTCTCCACCAAGATCATGTGATTATCCCAGCCATACACTTTATTTTGAGTGTCTAAAAATAGGCCTTGAACATTCCTAATCGACGACACACTCACTACGGACTTCCCATTCTTGACGGATCATTTCGTCCGGTAGTATTAACGAAACACCTTATTACATGGCTCGTAGCCAAGAAATCTGCAAACCACAATGAAGCTAGACAAGATCCTAACTGCGTTGCCACTTAGCTCCATAGGCACACAACTTGAGTCTTCAAGGAACTCGTTGATAAAAGGGTCTAAAGGCAACCTTAGGCCGAGCTCGAATTGCTTATAAAAAATGGCAACCTTCACTATGCTGGTTAGGAGGGACTGCCTACGAGGCTCGTATTCCTTTTGGCTGAGATACTCAAGCCTGTACGATGCAGCATGAACCCTGAACGAGTCTCGTAGAGAGTCAATCATCAACTTCCCGGTATTTGGAGTCCTCATACTGACCTTTGCGATGGCCCAGTCACCTTGTGCCCCGCCCCCGAAGCCTCGTTCATTCCTTCCGACTCGTACTCCGGTATGAAAGGCGTCAACAATACGGGCACTCCTAGCACTTGTGCTGGCTTCGATCGCTTCTTGAGCCGGCTGATTAGGACAGCCGTCGTGATCCATAACTACCAAACAAGGAGAAAGAGAAAGGGAATCAGTCCTAACATCTGTAGGTGACGACCTATCTAAGGGCAACCTAGATGCCCCTAAGACCAAATCCCTAACTGAATCATGACGGGACAGTGAATAATGGGTTTGGATGTGATGTGGGAGGTCGTTCATTGACCTAAAAGACGTTACCCTTGGGTCATCCTCCTCAAACTCCCCAAGAGCCTCACCTACTGGGAACTCTAAAGGCTCATTCTCAAACCCAAATTTCAACAAGATTGAAGAACATTCAGCTAATGGAATCTCTCTCCAAATCCCCCTAGCACATTTATAAACCCTCTGATTTAACCCAAAACCAAATTTAACCCCTCTCTCAAAGCTTATAGTCCTGGGTCCCATTAAAGATGTTCTTAAACCCCAAGAAATACCCAGAGAATGAAGAACAACAAAGGAAATTACCTGTTTCTGGGCTTGAAGATGGGTTTTTCGATGAGTTTACCGGCAGTAAATCAAAGAAATTCCTAATCCACGCCGCTGGATTGTCCAAAGGTGGTGAAGCCAGAACATTCAATATCGCCGAAAATCGTTTGCACGGTGGCCGAAATGTTCCTTGCTAGTTGCCGGAAATCACCCTTGCTAATTGCTCTCAATGCTCAAAGTTACGTAAAGTTTGAAATGGAGGAGGGAGAAAGCTTTTATACTTGGGGAAGATGAGGAGTTGGTACCTGGGAAATCCAAACAGCGAAATGATGGGGGGCATTAAATACCCGCTGTAATTTCCAAGAAGAATGTCCTATCATGGGACGCGTGTCCATTAATGGAGGGATCCCAGCCGCCCACGTCATCAAGGCTGACATCATCATAATTCAAAATTCAAAATTGACGGTCGCACGGATAACCCAAAGAAAAAGCGCGAACTCCTGGCCCTTCAAGACGACCCATGAGTTGGGGGCCACTGAACGGAATATTTAGTGATAGGCCGGGCCCAATACATATCTACGAGCTATGGGCTACCAAGCCCACAAATGGGTCAAGATCAAGGAGGCCCATCAAGGTTTTGGAGGCATGACTCGTCGACACACTAGATGGTGGTCGTCACCAATGAGCGAACAAGCCCATCTAACGACGAGCCTTCCCTTCACAAGTCAATCCATTCTAGCGTAGACCGACGGTCGTTGCCACTGAGCGATCTGACTCGCTCGTCCACTCGCTCGTCGAATCCTGATGAAGCGACGACCTTCCTGGACATACAGCTCCTGGGTCGTCCCTTCACTTAGCTTCCTCAATAAGCTTGTTTAATTAGCTATATTGGGGTAAGGTCAGACCTGACACTGGGGCATTCCAGGCATGCAATCATGGAAACAGTAATAACTCCAAAAGGTGCGCAGGTTGACTTTCCTTTATAAGCCAAACTACTTATCTGCGTCAGACACAACAGTATCCTTTCTTAGATAGAGCAATCACGGCGCGACACGTGTACGCCTAGGGAACCAAGATGATCCAACAGTTAGCAGCAACCCAATCCAACGGTTCAGGTTAAAACCCTAATATCATTATTGCCACTATAAATATGGGGACAGAAACATGGACAAAGTAATGCATTTCTGCATATTTACTTACACACACACTCTCCCTATTATCTTCACCATTTTCCAGTCCATTCGCTGATTCTCACGCCGGAGGGGCTTGCCGAAAGACCCCCGGTGCAGTTTCACGGTTGTTTCTTGTGGTGTGCAGGTCACGAGTCAGCTCAATCATTCGCTGGACACAATACATGAGCCCAAACACATTCCTGCACCATCAATTACCAATTTCGAAACAATAAGACCCCAAATTTAGCCATCATTTATTTGCAACAAAACCCTAATGCTGACTTCGATTTAAATGATTTACCTGTCTGTAAAAGTGTAGCAATCTGAAGCAGCGATTACCATTACTATCCTAGTGCCAACACATACTTAATGGACTCTATAGAGCAAGATGAACTTTTAGTTGTTTCTTCAACATGGGTTTTAGTTGGAATGCATAGTGTGTCGCTATTTTGTCCTTACTACTACCACCTTTTTTGTGTTTTATTGAAGTTGAACTTTACTAACTATGCTTGTAGCGGCGGAGTGCCCCTAGCATGAAATACTATTTAGTTACTTTTGATGCATAGCCTCCTAATGTTTGACTTGGGAAAAAATGTTTTACTCCATTAGCTTTCATAGGATGTTCTCTTAGTTGCCCATTATTCTTGCTTGCGTTTGATTATAGATGTAAACCATCTTAACGCTAGATTTCAAACCGCTTTACCTCTATTTATTGCGTTTGATTATATATGTAAACCATCTTAACCCTGACCAAAGATTTAGGAAAAACTATTATACAAATGTAATTTGAAATTCTAAAACTTGTTATTGATACACCATTAAATGTATTACCAATAACAATTATTAGATTTTCATTAAGATTAGTAAATTAACACAAATTATTATTCAAAGTGCAATCAAATTTATCTCTAAAAAAGCGAGACTATCTTTATGGGACGGCGTATATTACTTCATGATATTCTCTATCTATCCACATCGTAAACACCGGTGAATCAAATTGTAATAGTATTTGTCTCGGGCAGAGAATCAAGACTCTTAAGGACATCAAGAGCCACCCATGGTTTCTGAAGAACCTACCAAGAGAATTAACGAAGCCGCTCAGCCGCATATTACAGAGGGAAAATCCAGCATTTTCCTCCAAACCGCAGAGGATATCATGAAAATTATGGACGAGGCCAAATCCCCGCCTCCGGTTTCCAGCTCGATCGGAGGCTTTGGGTGGGGAGAGGAAGAAGACGAGGGAAAAGTGGAAGAAGAGGAAGAAGAACCAGAAGATGAAGATGAGTATGATAAAAGAGTGAAGGAAGCTCATCAAAGTGGAGAAGTTCTTGTTTCCTAATATGATTTGAGTATAAAACTACCCTTTTACCTTCGTATAAGGTAAAATATGAGTTATGAAGTTTTGGAATTCGAGTAACTTAAGGATGGTTCCGTGTTTGTATAAAAGGTAGGTTTACTATTATTAGGGGGTTCAGCGCTTACTAATGAAGTACTCAGAATTTCAAGTGTGTTGTGACGAGAGATGGTAATAGGGTTCGAGTTTATATTGTGTGGGAATATTAGGTGTGTTTATGTTGTGAATTTGGATGCTTAGTTTGAAGTACAGTAAAGAGCTTCGATTATGTTTTATTTATTTATTTTGAAGGTCGTATTTCTCGCCTATGTGTTTTGAGACTTCATTTTCTTTGTGTGTGTGTATATATATATATATACTCCCTCCGTCCCCAACTTCAAAAGCCACAAATTTCCCTTTTTTTGGGCGTCTCTATTTAAAAAAAAGGCACTTTCCCCCAAAAAGGAAACCTTAAATCACTATTCTCTCCACTCATTCTCTCTCCTACTTTACTTTTACACTCACAACATTCTCTTTCTCTTACATCACCTCCCACTCATTCTCTCTCCTATTTTTAATTTTTCATACTCACAAACATTTAAAACTTTTCTCTTTCCTACATCACATTTCTTATTTTGCGTGCCCTCTCCATTTTTGTGCATTTTTCATTGACCTGAGGGAGTATACTAGTACATGCCTGTTGGGTGTAATGCCCTAAGAGCTTTAGTTATGTTTAACTAAAAACCGTTATGTTTCATCTTTATCATTTAAGTTTATTATTTGATTATTATATAGTTTGGCATATTTGTTGTAATAATCTCCGTCCCCGATTATTAAGAGAATAATTAGTATAATTAAGTCAATGGATAATCATATGATGATTATATGCATAGAGATGCACATTGAAAATTCATGTGGCATTGTTAGAGAACCTTAGTGAACTCGGACTTAACCCGTATGAGATTTATGTCATGGTCAAATGTCATAATTAAATCTCCATATGGTCAACTTTCATTTAGTCCCTAGGCACTCCGAGATTTATCATGACCTTACATATGATGAAAAGTCATGTTTGATTTTAGTCAAACGATATCTTTAACACGATATTTATAAAGGCTATTTTTTGGCATGATCGGATTCATGATGTGGGGAAGGATGATAAGTCAAAGATGGAATTTGTCCTCCGGAAGAGAGATGTTTTGCTTGGGGCGCCTCGATGAGTGATAATGATGAAAGAGTGTGGCCGCACCCCAATGCGATTGGATTATCACATTATACTCAAAATCGAGGAAAGCATTGAACAAATACAAGTTGAAGAGGACCAGTGACTTCGTGTTCCAATATAACATCGTGAGACAAAGGGAGAAATAGAAGTGTACCATTGGAAAACGTGAACTCTTCACGTTATATTATTCTGGTAGACATAATGGCTTGCTAGAGTCCACTTGATGTCTTCCATGAAGGGTCGATATGATCGAGCCTACATTGCTACAACATAATATAATCCTATTGGGTCACACAACAACTAGAATGAATTGGTTAAACCAAAGGAAGAAAAATTGAGAGTTCCTTTGATCTCGCCTTATGTTGTAGCGCCCGACAACTTATGCCGGAAAGGCGGATTGCCTTAAGTTGTAGCGCGACAACTTAAGCCCCGAGCAGACGGTTTACATGCCCTTAGTTTCCTAATACGATTAGGGCACTAATATTAATGCTATTGTAGTATAAATATGAGTCTGCAGAACAAATGAAACGGGTAGCTTCGAATTTTCTCAAGGAAAATCACAACCAAAAAGTTCTCTTCAATATTCTTTCTAAAGTTTACGAATCTAGCAATTCACAAGAACTGGCTTCTTGGTTCATTCCTAACGTGTGGATACTACTAGAGGCTCTTCGCTCGTTTGACGATCAAGGCCTAGGAGTTCCAATCCCAGAAAGATTCAAAGGTTTTGAAGATCGAAGATTGTGATTCAAAAATCACACCGGGATGAATTGTTCATAGCTCAAGACCGAAAGCAATAAAGGTTGGTAAATTCTATCTCATAGGAATTCAATTTAATCGTATAGAAACGAATCTTAGGGCTTTGGGTTTTGTGTTAATTTGATGCTTTTAATTCCGCTGCGCATGAACCCATAAAACCCAACAAAGGGTATCGTGAGCCCCGCTTAATGGTTAAGTTTGAATTAACATGCTAGGAATTAGGGATATAAATTGTTTATATGCTTATTGCATGTTTTGTATGTGGATAGAATATTTATTGTTTATGTGAAACAATGTGAAAATCATTTTCTGATTATGATGAATTAAATACAGTATAAAAAGTTTGTCAAGTTTACTTGATTTAATTGTTTTATGATTGGAATCTGATTGAAATTCTAAATCGCCAAATGGCTACAAATCGAGTCAAAAGTGCGACAAAGTAGGCCACAATTGTTAACGGTAGTTGGGCCACGATATGTCACGCTTGACGAGAACTTGGCCATGGTCGCCCAATGTCCGGTCGTGCGACGGATACTCGGTCTTCGAAGCTTCAAGTCACGCAACAGAACTTGCTGGAAACTGACAAGCACGGTTTGTTGAATTTTCATGCTAACTGCGTGAATATGTTTACAATCCGATATATTTATGTCTTAATCTGGATGCTATAAATTTTTGAAAATTTATTTTAAAGGGCTATGCGTTTAGATTAATTCATTGTTTATGCATGCTTAATTAATTTAAATGTGTTTTTATTATATGTTGCTTGATGCATGTATATTATGTGTGTTCTTATGTGATAAGAATTTTATTAGATGTTTAGTTGAAACATTGACATAATATCATATGTTAAATGTTTAGTTGAAACGTTAAGTATTTTGATTTTCTCGATTGTTTATGAGAAACAAGTCGGGTTACGCATAAATTTGATGGAATTTGATTGTTTATGAGAAACAAATTAGTTTATAGAATCGATTGTTTAAGAGAAACAAATCGGTATACAAAGTATTGATTATGTTGCATTCAAATTGGCATTATAATTGTGCATGACTAGGGAGAGTTACTTTGTCGAAAGAAAATCTAGTACTTAAGCAAATTCCTTGTGGACTCACCTATTTTCTTCTGCCAGGAACTTACCTCGGTGTACATTATGTTTATCTTTGTTGATGTTAACTTTTAATCTGCTTTAAAGACACCTATCATTTAACTTTTAAAGTTCTTTGTATGCCAATCCCATGATTAAAACACTTGAGACCACTCGGATAGTTTTGGGTGGGGCTTGTCATAGTAAGTGCGTGCTTTCGATTCTATTCCGCTTATGCGAGCAAGATGAGGGAAAATGGTGGTTCCTATACGTTTAAAGTGGATTGAACTTAATTGGGTTATCAAAATGGTTTTGGACCCAAGGCATAAGATGAGATTAAAATATGCTTAGACATATGATGTCTTAAAATAAATTCTCATAAAAGATCTAAGAGTCATATACGATATGATTGATGTTTTCTTGACTCTAATTAATTTAATCTTGAGAGGTGCGCCATAGTTAAAGGTACTTGAGATTAAATTAAAGTCATGAATCTTAGCCCATTAAATGGCATATTATGCTTATTTGCATTGGAAAGGTGTATGATTTTAATGGGAGTATTTATAAAATACATTATTTGCTCTTAAATGATAAATGTGTTGATATTGATATGTGTTCATATAATTTGTATATTTTGTTGTAGAAGTAGCATTACATAATGATAATTGCGATTCGTCCTTATGAAGGACAAAGTTCGAAGGGGAATCACAGATATTGATTATTCCGATTGGATCAGAAGCCTAAAGAATGGTTCTTAGATAAATGTGTATGCGTTCTTGACGAATCCGTTCCTATTGAACCTAGTGCAAATGTTGCATATAGGCAAATAAGGAAGCAACATTAGAAACATGCTTTGATGATTCTCAAAATAATGCTTGC